>JACN01098186.1:0-15849 GCA_000787155.1 Scartelaos histophorus
ATAAAATAAAATAAATAAACTATACATACAATTAGAGCTGGGTAACATAGCGATAAAAATCTATTTGTGATCTAATCCCTTCTATTTTGGTAAATTTATTTTTGTTTATTGCATCTCTATGGTCAAAAACAGAGAAAATAAAAAATAAAATAAATAATAATGCATGAACCAGTCCTTGTATTGGAAAAAGAAAGTGAAGTGAAGAAAGTGAAGTGTAAACTTTAAGAAACAGTAAATAGCTTTAGTTACCTCTTAAATAGTGTGTAAAAGATATTAAGAAATCAACCACTGTGATACAAATATTGCTGAAATTGGTTTTAAGGGATTTGTTGCTCATTATTCATTGTATACGTCTGTTGTGCGTTTCCTTTGACACACAAATAGCTGTTTAATGAAGTGTTTTTTTTAGCCATAGTTGTTCCAGAGTTCAGACGGGCAGCCGCAGAGATAAGGTCATCGTGGTGAACTTCAGAGCAGCTTTAAGCCCCGCGCCACAAGCCGAGCACAGCTATCGATCCTGCCCCCTTTTACTGGCGCTCAGACAGTAATGACTCCCCACATGGGTCCCCTGTCCTCACGCGTGTGGAGAGGAGGGATTTTCCTGAACACTGCACCGCATGCTCTCAAATTGTGATTCATTGGAAATATACGACTCCCGCATGGAAATGGATAAGACCCTCTGCTCATCCTCTGCAGGCACTAGAGAGTAACCAGCGCTGATGACGGTCCTCCAGGATATACTTATAGCCACATTCTTTGGTGAAATCCATATCTTACAGAGATCGACGATATAGGTGTTTCATTGCCGATGATGTCCATAGTTTAGAATACGGCGATAGAACTGAGCTATTGATGGTCGCAAAGCTCTGTTGCACCAATATATATGTCCAATTTAGATTATTTTACCCAAATTATGTTATTTAAATTCACAACAAACTCAGTTTTTATCACAAACCCTTAAGAGAGCGGTGTAGTCATGTTTTGAGCATCTATCTATTCATATTAAAGGGTTACTGTATTTTTTTGGGCTATAAAGTGCACCGGATTATAAGGCGCAGTATCAAATAATATGAACACAGTAACAGGTGTTTTTATCTACAGGTTTTGAAAAGCAAATATATTATGTCCTTATATCAGTATTGTATCACATATCATCTATTTACCATGTTTTTCTATAAAGCGCACCGTATTATAAGGCTATTATCAAATAATATGTCAGTTGTGTCATTGTCCACACATAAGGAGCATCGGATTATAAGGCACAATAAGAGAAACAAAACACATGTCGGATAAATCGAACTTTATTCAGGTCATTTACAATAACTCTCAGTTGTAGCTAACATAAAAATACAAGTTTAACAGTTGGTGATTTGGGCATCAAACATGCCCGGATCCCTCTCAACATTGTTCAGTTTTATCACTAAAATACAAAACGTGAAATCTGCATGGTGCATGTCTCTTAACAGGTGCATTTTGGGTCCTTGAACACCACATGGCAGAACTACCGGTATGTTGCACAGTCGCCCTATATGTCGCCAACATATTACTCCTCCTGACTCGCCCACTAATACCTTATTAGACTAATGTTACAACATAAAATCGGTTGGAGGTTAAACACAACCAAAGGTCATACATAAGGCCACTGGATTATAAGGCCACTGCTGATTTTTGAGAAAATGTCATGATTTTAGATGCGCCTTATAGTCCGAAAAATACGGTAATTTAAGGTTTTGTGTGTGTTTTTAGACTTCAGATTGACCAAAATAAAATATCAGCTTCTATGCTGCACAAAAAAATCCAAATATCGCCCAACTGATGTAGATAAATAAAAATGAAACATGTGGTAATCTTTCAAAAGGTTATAAAGTGTCATTGCTGTACTTTTGTGGGTAATGTTGCACTTCTTTTCACATTTGTCTGACACATTCTAGCACATTTCTGTTGGATTGACGTGCATCTCCAGATTATCTTTATCAGGCAAAAGTATTAATATCAAAATAATACAAGAGTACCTTTTGTCGGTGCTATAGGAGTTTGGAATTTTCTCACCTCCCATAGTGCCTTATCTCTCCCAAGTTATAGAGACATATTGAAATCGGCATCCGAAGTGTGAGTTGTCCAGCATCCTGCCCGCTGTGGTCTATATCTTCCACAAGAGTAATTGTGTGGACCAGCCTAGTTCACTGCGCTGTAATTTGAAACTCTATTGAAGTTGTAAATACAGCATCCTCTTCTTTGCTGCCACCGAGGGGATATCTGTTTTCTCCACATTTGGCCTCCTGCCGCCATTATTCACCGGCCTTATTGTCAGACGCACACAAACCGCCCCAAAAACTAGGTACGGAGAACACGACGGTCACGGGAAATACGACGCTGCGTTTTTGATCCACAAGTCGCGCTCGTCCCGGCGCGTTGGAGGTCGATACGACATCAGCAGCTGCTCTACGAGAACGGTCCGCAACACATCTTGTTTACGACGTCGTCAACGTAAATGGATTTGTTTGGATCTGCACCTAATTTGAAATGCGGTAATGAAGCAGTCTGTTACAATGCAGCTGCCAGGCCTCCGACACCGACCCGCAGCAGAACAAAGGTCTACGTTTGGGTCGTGATTGTGTTCTACTCACTGTATTATTGAGGGACAAATTACATCACAGTTCTCAGAGCCATTCACTTTTATTAGAGGTAAAATGACAGAGCTGGTGGGTCGGATCGGCTCTGGGGTCTTTCTCTTGTCATTCTTTTAAATGGGAATTGGTTCCTTCTCTTTTTAGCGCTGGCATCTCCTCTCTCCATTGTGCATTTCATTGTTTGTCTCGTGGCCTTGCAAATCTGTGCAGGTAAATACAACAAACGTAATAAAAAAGTTCGTAACCTTGAAGTGAATACTTTTTTGTTTGTGAACCGAAAAATGCTGAAATTGTTGACTTTTCAAACTGTGTGGATTTTTTATTTTTATTTTAATTTTTTTTAACATTGCTCAAAATTCCACAAAAGTAACTTTTTGACTTTTTGGAGTCAAATATTTAAATGCGTTATGGGAAATAGTGTGAGCGGCTGGAGATAGTGGTTGTGGGTCAGAGTATCACATTAATATTGTGCAGTATTTTCACTTTTGTTAAACTGTTTTTAAACCAGCAAATTGTTGGATTTATGATAAAAAATAAGTCAATATCGGAGCTTGGATTACACTTATTCTATCTGAATTTTAACGGTATGAGCACAAATCCAGTTGAATCCTTGTGGAAATACAGTATTCCTTTTTCTTAAGACCTTGTTCAAGAGCAAAAGCCTGTGCAGATCAGTGACTATTAAATATTTACTTCCAGTGCTAAAACCCACTTCTCCCGGTCTTTAGCTAATGCAGTATTCTCATGTTTAACTCTGAGCGCTCTCCTGACTCGTGTCTATTCTCCACAGGTTAACAGGATTCACTATTCCTGCGCCTGTGACCAGCTCCGGCTCCATATTTTCACTCAGACTCACCAGTGACTTTGCAGTGAGCGCTCATGGGTTTAAAGCCACTTTTGAAGGTGAGTGCTTCATCCTTTTTTGTGTGTAATATGCAAAAACGGCTGCAAAAAGCAAAGTCGACTTGAAATAAATGTTTTCTCGTCTGTTCTGCCATTATTTGATTATATTGAGTTTACTTACAATCAATATGGCTTTGTATCAACACAAAAGAGTAGAAAAAGATGATAATTTCGTGTTTTTGCGTGTTATTCAGTTCATCTCTTCGTCGTGACAGTCGGATTTGTAGATTTCATAAGCAGCGCGGCCCGTTTAAAGGCAAAGCATAACCAAATTTGTCCAGGTGTATTTGATTTCCTTTAGGACTCCACTGTAAAGTCATCATCGCCTTCATTCATCATAAAGTCAAACATTTGGTACCTTAAGTAAGCAAATCTCATCTCATATTTTCCAAATCCATCTCCGCTCCCTGGAAGAAGTGGACCTTTCGGGCGGCTCCAGAGGTGCCTGTGAAATTGCGTGGCAGATGGTGATGGGAATTGGTGGAGTTAATGGATGTAGTGAGTTATGTGTGTTGAAGCAGAGCAGAGTGCAGCGGGGAACTGTCTAAATATGAACTGTCCTTCTGTGACCAGCTCTCTTCTACCCTACATTCTTACATATATACCACAGTTTACAGGTGCATACATGTGGTCACGGGACTTGTCTATACCCTGGGGTTTAAATGGAGCTTGAAGTCAGATCAGAATCCTGCACCCGAATCCGTTTTGGTCCAGTTTACGCTTAATATCGTTATAATTACCGGGTTTATCCGCACGGAACAAAACTAGAACGACGTCTCATACTTTCTCATTTCGGCTTCAGAAAATTGTGTCACTTTTCAACCTCAAAAATGCGATTGTTGTTGATTATTATGCCGAGACTGCGAAGCTAATCTATAACAAATATAGGTTGGAACATTTGCGGATTTTCTGTTTGGATAAGACTTACGTAAGCCTCCTCATCAATTTGAAATTATCTTCAAATTCTAGAAAGCGAACCTACAGATGCATGAATTCGGTATGAATAATTGGAGTGACGTTAAGCCAATTGCCGTAAAGAGATGAATTTCAGCGTTTCTCTCTTAATAAGGAGGTTGCAAGTTCAATTCTAAGGCCAATACTTTTGAAACGAAGTCCGCGTCTGCTTCACGTTTAGGTTATAAATGGTATCTCGTCCCGTCTCCTGTCTCTCCGGTGGGATGCATGTGTTAACGGGATAGCCCCCAGTGAAACCGCGCACAGTTTATGGTTATCTATGTCAGCCCAGCAGCTAATCAATCATTGTCCATGTGTAACTGCCTAAGGGTAAAATTGATGAGAGAAGCTTCAATCACATTCAACAGCGCCTGGCCTCCTTTTATCGCGCTCTCCCCGCTCTGGTTGGGGATGTTATGCGGAGAATAGTAAACAATTATTTTCATTTTGGCTTCGCATCAGTCAGCCGCCTCTTACCTGTCCACTGCAGTCTCCCCTTATACCCCTCCCATCTGCGCTGACCACTGCTGCCCCTCTCCCCTCCATCCACGCTCTGCACTTAGACGGTCAAATTAGATCACGCTCATTTGTCTCCATTTGTTCATATTTCAACATAAAGGTTTTCATTATAGAGAAGGTGGTCATTAAAGGGTGGAGGAGAATATTCCCCAGACAGGTTCCATGAGTAATATTACAACACTGAGTGATAGTAATTTACGAGTCTGATAAAGATGATTGTCATCGCACGCCCGGAAGGTTATAGTAAGATATATGGAAACAGATCGCAGAGTAGGACGAATACAGTTTTATTTGGATTGGATCGCAGCTTTAACTGTTTATTTAAGTCGCTCCGTTTGCTTGTTTGTTTGTTTTGTGTACACTTTATTATTCAGAACTTCACAACTATACATTACATCATATAATTGATTCATTTTGCTGTTTACTTTCTGGTGATTCCCAAGCAAACCCACTATAAAAATGGAAGCAATTCAATTTAAGCAATTATCAAGGGGACGTCTATTTTTGCAGTTTTCAGTTTTGCATTATGCTAAGTTATAGAAGGACTTGGTGCTAACCCCAAACATAAACCTTTCCCGAAGGAGCCCGGTCCTATAGGGGTGATGTCTCCAACCCAAATAAACAAATATTGAGTGGATGTTCTCATTCATAATTCAGAGTGCTGTCTAAGTGCTGTGTACATCGGCTTCTCCTCTGTTATGCTGATATGGTTTGCTCCATTGTGGACATGAATATGGAAATAGTCTCATTCTTATGGCGGGTTGTGAGATGCTGTAGATTCCCTGAGATGATTGAATCATGGCTGCAATTAAGTGGATTTAGATTTGCATTTTATGAAGGACACAGTAAAGGACAGGGACACGCTGAATCTCATTTTGTGGAGCAGCTGTCAATCCCACGTCAGGTCAGGCTCCTCTGGCTCGGAGATGTGACTTGTGCTCAGCGCTGGCTTCACTGTTAGAGCTGTTTTTTAAGCCCATTAGGTCACATTAGTGCAAGTTAGAGAATGTGTTTTGAGGAAAGGGCAGTTTCAAATTATTTGCTATATTTTATATCAAATGCTATATTTTAAGATACATAAGCAGGTGGATACTGATATTGCTCAATTACTTGTACTTGAATAACTTTCTAAAGAAATTGTACTTTTCAGACTAGTTTTCTGACACTGTGCTTTTACTTCTAATTTGAATAACGTTTTGTCTGAAATAACAATACTGGTAAATTGTGGTTAAAACTTTATGCTGACAATATCCATCCATCTGTCTTCTGCTTATCAGGGGCTGAGTCATGAAGCCTAAGCAGGGGCCATTTTTCCCTTAGCCCAGACACTTCCTCCAGCTCCTCTGGAGGGTCCCCCCAGCCTGCCCACAGACAATATTTACAGATTTTTTTTTTTTTGTGTAAATTTTCTGTCTATTCGTTAAATATCTGTTCATTATATCAACTCATAAATTAAATTTGAAATATATTTTACATCCAAACTGTTACTTAATACTCCATAGTTTCTCCATATATTTTTTATTTCTAATTATGTGGGACACTACTTTTTACTTCTTCTCAAGTAATAATATTTATGTATTTCTTTGTATTCCACCTACCTGTGCACATGAGCCAATTATCTCCAAAAACATTCCCTTTCTTTGTGTCATGCTGGAACAGTGGAGGCTGCCTGAATGGCGTGTGCGCCTGGATTCCTGCGCTGAGCTTTTTCCTGGTGTTTGTCAGACTTCCTTGGACTTGGATACGGCCTGAGCCTGAGACAGGAGGCAGACAGGAGGTCTACAGACTGCAGCTCCTGTGGGGACTGAGCGCTCCCACCGAGAGCTCTGTCAGACTCTGCTCTTCAAAGAGCTGCAGTCATCAGATACACTCAGATACACACAGGGCAAATGAACAGACTTAACCCCAGTCAAAATGCACACCCATCACTTCATTCAATACTTTACCAGCCCCCTCAGAATGAAGGTGATTACAGGTACTGATCTTTTAGTTGCTAAGTTTTAATATGTTTTAATATTTAAAATTTTGAATGTGGTCAAACTACAAATAAAATATTTTTTTCTTATTTAATTAGTGTAATATTTCCCCTTCCTTCATGCAGTTGCACATGTCATGCAGGTTAGTAGGTGGAGGAAGAATTAAATATATCACGTTTTATATGAAATGGTACAAAATAATTGAAGTTCATTCTGTTTTAGTTTAAATTTCAGAGTGTGCCAACATTGGAGATTGTACTTTTGAGTTGTTGTTCTTGTATACTTCAGTTTTAGAAGTTTTTTATGGCAATTTTAGTTTCACCAGCAGCCGAAGGTGCTTTTGTACCAGCAGGTTTTCACGAGTTTGCTTCACTGTTATGGGTTGTCCTTCAGAAAGTAAAACTGGCGGCTTTGAGCTACTACTGTACCTAAAACTTTTGGATTCCTCAGGCTGTTCGGGAGAGGCTCATAAAAGTGGATCATCCTTTTTAATGAGGGCTACAGTCTGTTTGCCGCGCCTTCACTCAATTTGTAAACACTACTGTAATCTGAATAAAATGTGCACCACGTGGATTTCAGTCCTACAGCTAAGTATCGTCTGCATATGCTGTGAATGTGACGTCTTTATCCCGTTAAAAACATAGTCCTGGCAGTACAGTAACCTAGAGGCAGTGACTCTGTTTATAATTAAGACTGGGATGAATCTATTACTGTTTAATTAGAGACCTGAGGTGAGCTACTCCAAACATTTACTGGAGAAAACTTGTTTTGTTTTAAGTATTCAAAAACAGCTGACACAGTGTAATGACGCACCACAACAACTACTGTAGGGTGGAACAAGACTATTTGCTAAATGAACGGTTCTCCTCAAATTATGCAGATTGTGGCAACTCTGAAACCGTTCATAATTATAACGTTTTCTTATTTACTTTGTTTTGCAAAAAATGTGTTATTGGCTAATTAAAAGTTTCTCATGTGTGATCCAAAGTTGCCAAATTAATTTATGCCATTAAGTTTTATATTTGGCTGAATGCAATCTGTTCGGACCCCGAAACATCTGGAGCTAAAATGAGTGCGCTGTTGTGGGCGTCTCAGGTTCACTGGCGCCACACAGATTGAATTAATGGATTACTAAATGAGAAGTTTCTTAATGTCATCTATAGTCTAGTCAGCATCAAGTGCGTGTCCAATCTCACTGCTCCCTCTTACAGGAGTCCGAATCCTTCCTGTGTTGCTTTGACTCATTTGAGAGTTATAGTCCCCACATGCTATTTTTATAAATGTACCTCAAAAGAATTAGTTAAAAGTTTGCAATGTGTGAAATGTTGCTGCCAATACCAATAGTCTTTCTTCAAAATAAAGTATAGACGCAAAATGATTTAAAAAATCAAATGAAGAATTGATTAAACCATTTAGGTGTACATGAATTTCAAGGAAGTACTAGTATAGGTATTACACTAGTATAGGTATTACACTAGTATAGGTATTACACTAGTATAGGTATTGCACTAGTATAGGTATTAAACTAGTATAGGTATTACACTAGTATAGGTATTAAACTAGTATAGGTATTACACTAGTATAGGTATTAAACTAGTATAGGTATTACACTAGTATAGGTATTAAACTAGTATAGGTATTACACTAGTATAGGTATTACACTAGTATAAGTATTACACTAGTATAGGTATTACACTAGTATAGGTATTAAACTAGTATAGGTATTACACTAGTATAGGTATAATAAACTGATAGATATATTACTAGTATAAGTATTACACTAGTATAGGTATTACACTAGTATAGGTATTACACTAGTATAAGTATTACACTAGTATAGGTATTACACTAGTATAGGTATTACACTAGTATTAAACAGCTATGGTGCTACAGCTTTTCCAGACGGATAAGTGAAACTGTGACTGTACAGCCAAGACAACAGACGCTCATCCCACCGCACAACAAAGAGATACCCCAGACTCTTTCTTTTGTGTTACTGATTGATGAATTGTTTTATAATTAGATGCACACAGCACAAAATGGTTTGATTTTGAGAGAAATTGCTGCTTGTATAATATATTGTGTTGGAGTACAATTTACTTATTTACAAGAATAAACTCAATAACCTCAGTTTTAATTGACTGGCTTAACGCATTATTGATATTCTCAAACCAATAGACAATGCAGTCATGTTTTCTCAATCAGACCTGACTCCAGCATTGGTCCATGTCTACTAGAGAGTGAACGCTAATCTATTCAACTAACTGGCCACTGTTGATTTTGTACTCTTTCTTATGTCTGTGGGAATCAGTGAAGATGAGAGGTGCATTTTAATTGCAATGCAGCAACAAGGCTTGTGGATTAGGAGCTTTTATCAACAGAGATGGTAAAGTAAACATTTGGCCTCACTCTGCTTAAGTTCACAACAATTATCTTTCTTCATGCTAATGGTTTTGAAGCTGCATTTGTTTTCAGTGTCTTCTGCATATATCCAGGGGGTCTGTTGATATTTAGATTAGCTTTTGATGTGTTTAGCTACACTTTGTTGAACCCAGTACATTTAATATTTTATACAAATGCATTTAGATTTCATAGTCTCTATGAGTTCCACAGAGACACACTTGCTGTGTGAAGCCAGATTCCACACTGTGCCCTGGGTATACTTGCTCATTGAAGTTTGTGCCACAAAGCTGTATTAAACATGAATATTGACATGAGCTAAAAACAGCATACTAAGAAACAATGCTGTGAGATATCAACAATAACACATTTGTCTGTGTGTTACAGCAGTCCATATAGCCATGGATTTATTATATTAAAGTACATTTAAATTCATTTTGAGCACAAGCTCAAGGACGGAAAAAGATTTTCACCTTATCAACAGGCCAATGCGCATCTTTCCAGGCTTATTAACTTCTATTGATTTTTCCCCACAAACGTTGTTATGCATCTTAATGTGTCAATAAAATTCACAGTATTTTGTGATTTTAAATGCTAAAGGGGGAATTGGGTATCTGCCTGTTTGTTCCAATTATATTTTCCAGTGTGCTATTGTTTACGGTGTTTTACAAAGGCAATATACAGGCTCATAGGTGATGCTATTTCACACCTAACCTTTAAATATTGAAAGCAACACAACATTAGCTGTGCATTTGTAGTACTTTTGTATTTGTAGCTGCCTGCTTTTTGCTCATTTACAAGGGAGATGAGGTGTGCAAATAGCCACAAGGCTCAGACGCATCTGTTAAACGCAATATGAATGGTCTAAAATAGCATCTAATTGCTTCTCTAAACAAACTGCAGTGTTGTTCTGTGTAATTACAAACAAAATCAGCCTAGAACTGTCAAAGCTAGACCTGCATGATGCTTGTGTCCCCTGCACATGAGGGGATGTCAGAAGAAGGCTGACAGATCTTATAGTAATGATAATGTATGGATATGTGAAGTAATGGTGTATTTTGTTTGTTTTCTTTTCCAGAACTCAGAAGCAGTGCTTGTGGTAATCCAGGGGTTCCCCCGAAAGGCATTTTAAATGGGACCCAGTTTAATGTGGGCGATAAGATCCGGTACAGATGTGTGAGTGGCTACGTCCTGGATGGACACTCCCTCCTCACCTGTGTGAGGAACACAGGAGGTGTGTCGGTGTGGGACTTCCCTGTGCCCCTCTGCAGAGGTAAGACCTTTACTCTGTCTGCACTGTGCTTATTCATATTTATCATAATATGGCAAACACACACCTAAGTCCAGCCTTGCAAAGCAAAAAGTGTTTCAAATGGCCATTCACTGACTGTATATTCACTACTAATAAATGATTAGAATTATTATTAATTCAAGGTGCCTTCTCTACAAAACTATGCATTTGTCAAACTCATATTCCTCCTAACCAAGCTATATCTCTACCGGGGTAAAAGCATGTGTACATGGAAATGTGCCTCTCTTTAAATTGCTTGTATAAATCAAGTGACATTGTGCATGTTTAAAATGCTGAAAGGCTTTCGTGTTTTTACCATGGCAAAGATATAGCCTTGTTATTGTTTGGTTGTAATTGTTTCCAGTTGTCAAATTTCAAAACAAATCAAAGTGATTCATGAGGATGGAGAGTGTTGTGTGTATGTAGTGTTAAATTTACTACATGTTTCCCTGAAGAAATGTCAGACTGACAGCTTATTGTTTCACTTTCCCCCTCACTGTTTGATTTCCCAGAATTACATTTTAAGTTAATTGCAGTACGTGATTGACTGTGGACTGTGTGCGCGTCTGCTCTGCCCCACAGTTAAATATGCATGTCTTAATTTGATATATTGATTTAATTCCAAACTCATGAGATTGAACTGATTTGACTTGAAGACGTTGACTGAAGCCATGCAAGTTAATGAAATAAATTCCTGTAGGGCAGCTTCTATCAGTACTGGATAAGCTACACATATAACACGATTATAGGCAGTATTTAATACGGCTGAAACTGAGTTTATAATTCATCTGGTTTTGCTTCTAAATGACGTTAACAGCAATGGTCTCTCATGAGGAAATGAGGTGTCTGTCTTAATTGTGAGGAGTTATCAATCGCTTAGAGTTTGGTATTATTATAAATCACTTGTTTGTCTTCATAAAAACTAGCATGCTTGCTGAAAGCTCAAGTGCCTTTGATGCAATCATTGTTTTGTGCATTTAATGGCATTACTGAGGGTATTTATTTATTTATTATAATTTGCTAAACTGGGAGACCTTCTATGCATTGACAATGTCTCTCTCTTGATCTCATGTAGTTTTTATTCTACAGACCGTCTCTACTAGTTGCTAATGAGTGAAATAACTGGACAAACAAGAAATGATGGCCGATATGAACACATTTTTCTTTCTGCGAGTTAAAATGCTTCGTCATCTAAACAGTAGCATGAGGATTAAGTGAGAAAAGCCCACTTTCTAGATATACATCCCTGAGCATTCCCAAAGCCAGCAGAACAAATTTGCACTTGCAGACTCATTCGACAGTGCCGAGCACAGCAGAAAGGAAGTGGTGGAGCATATGCTGGGGTGGTGACACCCTCTGAGGAAACGCTGAAGACGGAGGAGGGCTCTGTCCCTTTTAAGGACAGTGTTAGCCTTTAGCTAAAGGTGCACTAACATGTCCGCTGTCATGGTGCGCACATAGTCCAGACACTTTGTAAATCCTCAGAGCAGCCAGATGCTCCTTTGATCTTATTCCTGACAGACACGGGCCTTTCTACCCATTGTTTTACACAATGCTCATGACTACAGGCCAGTCTCTGTGTGCTCGCTCCAGCTCTGCATCAGCTCACACACATCACTCTTTCAACATGTCACCTCTTTTTGTGGCGTCATTCCACTTTTATGTTCATACAGTTTCCTCAAGGCCAGTGTATGGAGCTTTGGATGGAACATCAGAAAACAACTGTTACCATGGAAATCTGCCATGTTGGAGGCAGCAGTGCCAAAAGTCCATTGTGATGCATTAGCCAGAACAGAAAAAAAAGAAAAAGACTTGCACAACCCAACCAGATGCTGGATCACTACTAGTAAAAACATGTATTTCTAGTCTCTACAGTGATACTTTTGACAATCCAGTGTTGTGTGATGATATCGGTTTCTCTCTCTGTCTCTGTTATCAGGGCCATTTTGGACACAGTTAAAAGGCACCGGTCTGTGCTTCAGAAAAAATGTAGAAATAATAAAGTGAACACACACATAATACACATACAAACGAATTCTGTGTATGTTTATTTTTGTAATGACTATACTGAATTGGCATTTAACTGAAAACATGAAAGTCCAAAAGAAAATATATTTTCTTAAATTCATGTGAACTACAACTATTATAAATCCCATTTGAACAGAACAGTATTCTGTAGTTTCTGCATTTTGATTGTGGTGATTAAATGCAAGTAGTGGTTTCAAATAAAGACTCTTCAGTTTAATATTGTTGTATCATAGTACTCCATATGGTTTATTGTAGAAAATAGACTCTGAAAGGGTTAGACAACCACAGTCAGGACCAGTAGAATAGGCCCAGAATTAATGGATATTGTAATTGGGAGTTGCACCCGTGCCCCTGAAGACCTCATTTCGATTACTTTCATCTAAATTGTCTCTGGACATTCATTAAAGCAGGCAGTGAGACAGCGAACGGGGCTGCGGCTGCATGACCACGCGAATATGGGCTATTGATACAGAGCTCCGTGCAGCATAAGAGCAAAATGAGGACTCACAAAAACCTCTCGTCTCTAATGCAGTTTGGTACAATGGAACAAACGGAGATGTCCGAGCCCTATAGCTTTAATCATCCCATGTACCATTTCCCGGGACTGCACTTCTGCTTTAGGTCTTCTGCCTCTGCTTTCAGTCCTCCCTTATATTATTATTATTACATGAAATATTTCAGGAACAACAACGAGCTCAGAGCATCTTTTATTCTACTCAATGATGACGATGTTCAGAAGCTGCGCCAAATGTAATTGAAAATCATTTGCGGTCTGTTGCAAAAATCATTCCTTTATAGGTCCATAGGCTGTTTAAATCAGGGTTTCTGTTCTATTCTGAAATGCAGATCAAGGATTTTATCAAAAGTAGATTTATTTCTCCTTTGTAGCCTGAATTGAATCCCTTTTTACACCATATGACAATCAGTGAAGAATCAAATCTCAAAAGTTGCCATCCCATTTTGGATTAGGGATGCATCGTTTCAGCTTTTTCAGTTCTTATGCCAATATCAACAAATACTATTGTACTGATTGAAAATGGCTTTAACTAAATTAATGAGTTAACTTACTAAATGAATCAGATTGTGTTATGTAACTGTTATATGTTCTCCAAATCACTAGTGAATCGCTTATATGAATTAAAGTTCTGGGCCTAAATCAGTCAGTAAAAGGTCCAAGATTCGTTACCAGTATTTTTAGGTGGATGCATGTTTTATAAAGATGGGTAAAACAAAAGGAAGTCCTAGCCTGTCCTTGCAAGTCCAGACAGTACCTTCTTTACCATTTCATTATTTAATTATTTTGCAAATCCCATTATACCGTATGGTTAAAACTCTTTGTAGTCACACTTATTACTATAACCCACCCAATACATTTTCATATTATAGTTTATACTCTAATTCTCCTGCACTAAAACTTTTCTAAAATGACCATCAGAATTACACCTTATTTAGTGGAATATGCTCGCTGCTCCAATTACAGACTTCTCTCTATTCTCTCGTCCTGTTCAATGTTTAACACGACATCGCACTACTGCAAATGAAGGGCCCGCTGCAGACGGCTCCATAGCTCACATTAACACCGGGATGATTACAAAGGGAAAACCTGGGTACTGCTGGAAATTATACATGAGTTTCGACTCCTCTCTCTCTCTCCTTTGGGGGGAACTATTCTAAGTAGAGAGACAAGTGTTTTATATCTGATCAAAGTCAAGGGGGGGTGCGCCTAATCCCTCCTCAAGTTGCGTTAGAGAGTTGATGCTGCTGATGTAAATGAGCCAGGTAAAGTAGGCCTAATCCACACCGGTATCTGTTCTTCTTAATATGAGAGCATTTTAGAGACGTTGTGTACTTACTCTCACCTCTCGCTCATCTGCTATTGATGAGCATATTTAGATTGTTAATCTTTTGTGTCTACGGGCCTGTGGTCTGGAGGACAGTGTGCAGAGTGCGCAATACCAACACTTTCCAGCAGGGGGTAGTACATCCTGTATGAAGCATTGTGTCAGCAGGTTAGATAAAAAGGAGAAGAAATGAAGGCAGATTTTTATAAGGAGAAGAAATGAAGGTAACTTTTTATAAATATTTCAGTGAAAAATGAAATGTTTGAGGAGTCAACTTTGACTGAACACAAAGAAGCACAATGGAAGCTGATTCACTTCAAACTGGCAGGTTATTCTGTTTGACGCATTGTACATATGTAGCCTAAATGCATTTCTCTGCTTTTGTCTTCTCTTCTGTTGTCTCCATCACAAGATCGTTAGTACACATATATTTGAGTTTTTTCTGTTATTTCCCAGTAGGCTTAGAGCATAGTACTGCAATGTGACCTCTGATTTCAAAAGGATGGCACATTTGAGCTATAATAATGATAAAAACGGATGCCCTTTTTTTTTTTTTTGCATGCTTTTAAAATTCCTTTTACTGTTGGATAGGGTTCAACTATACAGTAAAACATAGAATCCGTGTGCTGGATGGAGGTCTATGTAAAATAGTAACCCTGGCTTGTTTTTGAACCTTAATGAAAGCTTCTCTCTCAGCCTAATTTGCTAATTTGTGCAGTGTAATTGGCCACACATTAATGACCCCTGCATGAGGTCGTTATCATTAAAACTGCTTAAATAACTGTGTCATGCTTTCAAGGGTATTTTCTTCAGTCATATACCATTTATTTCCAACTTGTTAAGATAAAAGCTGCGGTCATCTGTAGCCAAGCCATAACAGTTCAATCGCTGGTTATTTTAAACCATTTATTTGCCCAAAATAAAAAAAAAGATATGCATACCCAAATATTTGTCCCCACTCGTCTTCCTCTGAACCTCTTGTGCCGTTAGCCAGTATTTTTGTCTGACAATTTGAAGCTTTCAAGATAACAGATATTCAAGTTTTCTTTTGTTATATGTAGAGCACTTTGAAAATAATGGTGTTGCTGAGAGCTACAAAAAGCATGTTGTTGTGCAAAGCTCAGGGGTTAAAATGGGGGCACAAGAAGGTCAATCTGTTTTGTTTACTGGCAGTAAATAAGCTCTTGCCGTGTTCTTTTTCTACATGGACTCTGCACTCGATCCGTTCCTCCGTCAAGACTGCATTTTCTACTTCAACCTTGATTTTGCATTTTGAATATCTTTTTTTTTTTTTTTTAAACGGCACA
>JACN01087897.1:0-15090 GCA_000787155.1 Scartelaos histophorus
GGTACGTGTGGACAGGGCCTAAATTTCCAGCTAGGTCAAGAAGTGCCAAGAGCAGAAAGCAGTGATCAAAGCAAAGGGTGGCCTTAACAGTGATGAAATGAACTAGATAAGGAGGCGCAGATGTCAGGTGCTTATGCAGAGTCCACATGCCCTCACCCATGCATGGGTCCAGACTGGTTTCCACTGTTGGTGATGTTGTTGAAAAGGTTGTTCATACGAGGATCCTGGGCGCTCTCCTCAGCTGTGCTGAAGTGGTAGTTCATGACTTTGTCCAGAATGTGGTGTGGAATGCCTCCTCCACGGTCAGAGATCCTGTGGGCGGCGTATAGCAAGAAAAGCTCAGATCACACACACCCCCACACCCCCCCCAAACCTCATGTACTGACCTGATCACAAAGTCCATGTTGTTGTTAGCAATGGTCACCACCACATCAGGGACATTGTACGGAGTGTCCAGGTGGCTCTCCATAGTAGCCCTGAGTATCATTTGTACAGTTAGGATTGGGAGATAAAATAAGAAGAAGCAGCCATTTTGATGATATTGAGATATTGAGTGAGATCGTGATTCAATGGTTCTGTTAAAAAGGGCCATCTTTTGATCCAAGTAAAAACTACCATTTATGTAGAAAAAGTACTAGGAAACAATGTATTTATATAAAGACAGGTTAAACTCATAGACCATATATATGAATAGACATAGCTAACGAGCTAGCCGCCGTGTGCCAAAGAGGAAGCGCGACAGGAGGCTCTTCCGGATCCTTCTGACTCTGGCTCCCACTGGCTTACATTAAGATCTTGTCGCTCTTCTCTCTGTACCTGCTGCTGTGGCCTCATCACTGGCCAATAAATCAACTAAATGATTAAAGGATGTACCAATATGAAAACAATGAAAAAAAAAAGAATGGAAAACGTGTTTCCAAACTTTTGACTAGTAGGACACTGGTCGCTTTTAAGAAGAGGTCTTGCATACCGCATGGCATTCTTGAGCAGCTCAGGCAGGATGTAGTCCAGGGGTAGGGGGATAAAGGGAAAGCGCGCTGCCACATGCCCATTGATGCGCACACGCGGAGAGTTCCCATACTGATGCTCACACAGACGCCTGGTCAACAAGCACACAGGAACAACCGTGAGTTTACAATAGATAGCAGCACAGCACATAATCTTTTGGGATTAGTGATAATGGCACTTCCAGCATCAGTAACGGTCAAGGTCAATACAGAGATTTTTTCATTTTCCGTGTGCCCTTTTAAAACAGATTGAGTCAATAAGAAAATAGAAGAGCATTATATGTAGGGATGTAACAACCAAAATATTGTATTGATCTCGTATCACTTCACAGTAATATTGAGGGCTGCCACAAATTATATACCTAAAGCCCCATTGCTTAAAAGCATAGTTTTATTGTAGTGATTCAAAAAATAGAAACCTACATGATCATGACCCTTTATTCAAAATATTGCAATAAACGTCGAATCATGAGATCTGCATAACATTACATCCTTAGTATGACTATATGTTTACACAAACCCCCAACAAATTTTATATGCAAGATAAATACATTTAATGACTATGTTTACTAGAGTGAAAAGTTTATTTGAGTTCTTTACTTTCACTTAAGATACATTTATAGGTTTTTTTTTTTTATAGGTTTAAACCTTTTTTATGTCCCATCTGTGAACACACAGATTTAAAAATAAATAAATAAATAAAATAAAATCATTCTTCATGATCTTGTACAAATATCCAATATACTAAAATATAAAATATAACTTTGTTGCACATATATATTGATGTAGTAAGACAATTTACTGGTATATTAAGTTATATATATTATAAGTTTGTTCCTTTGTTACTTGAGGGACAAATTATAGCTACACAACACATTCGAATGAGTTTTGAGTGTCAGTTTTGTGAAAATAAAGGCTGTTTGCACATTCATCACTGATATTTGGTATTGGGAGATAATTACCGTATTTTTCGGACTATAAAGGCGCATCTAAAATCATTACATTTTCTCAAAAATCAACAGTGCGCCTTATAATCCAGTGCATCTTACGTATGACCTTTGGTTGCAACTGATTTTATGTTGTACACATTACGGCTCATAACGTATTACTCCGCGATTCAGGAGAAGTAATATGTTGGCCGACATATAGGGCTACTGTACGGAGCCGTAGAAGGGACGTGGTGAATATAAAATAATAAGCGTGGGAACGAATTATAAGGCATGTGCACAAGATATTAATACGTGCACACGCTTTGCGTTAAGGCTAAGGGTTAAGGGTTATAACACGTGCACACAAGTTATAACTGGTGCCTGCGTTAAGGGTAGTTCCCTGACTTAACTAGAATTCACAGTATCCTTGTTTTCGTTGATCTCGTTGCCTACACACGTACTCACAGGCTGTAGCTCACCATAGTAGCTCCGGAAATACTAGACGCCATTTTATTATTATGTTTTAATATTGGACTCAGATACAAAGAAATGCTTGATGCAAAAGCATCCCAACATGGCTTTATTATAAATTTGAGACACCTCAAGAGAGTCCTGAGAGAGGAACCTAGGAACAACTATAGATTTCATCATCAGCCAACTTAATGCCCCAGGTCGCCTCCACGGGTACCGCTGGATGCACACGAAGTGCCTGTGACGTATGTGTTCCTTCCTTCTGCATGATTCGCGCAAGTTTGTATTGCGCATGTCATTCCCAGTTCCACACCATGGAAAGTGAGGGAATGTGTTCCAACGTGCTCCCACGCTTTGGATATAAATCGCGTTTTAAGACGTTCCCTCACTTTTAATAACTTGTGCGCACGCTTTGAGTTAAGGCGAGTTAAGGCGCCTTATAATCCGATGCACCTTATGTGTGGACAATGACAGCATTGACGTATTATTTGATACTGCGCCTTATAATCCGGTGCGCTTTATAGCCCGAAAAATACGGTAAGCTATCTTAAATACTTACTGTACTGAAACTGAAAAAGCTAGATCATTGCATCCCTGGTGTGTACTAGTGTGCCTAAGGTAATGGAAGACACCACTATTGAAGGCAGGCTCTGTTCGTTCATAGAATCAAAGGTTAAAAAATTTTACTGAACAGGTTTGTTCGACCAGATTTACAGTGAGTGCTCCAAAAGGTAGAGTGATAAGGCTGCAGAGGGTAAACATGATTGATAAGGCCTATCAGGCGCTTAGGTGTCAAACGAGGGAGTTATCAGCTGACTTCTGCCCTTCTCTACAGCTGATGTGAGAACAGAGCAACCAAGCATACAGTCTGAGCAGCACTCACCGGGCAAAGTCCACCCACTTCTCGATTATTTTTTTGGGGGAGAGACGTCTGCAGATGATGCCCACAAAATCAGGCTGGAAGAGGAGAGCACGGTTAAAGTTTGGTATGACATGTGTGTGAGAGGCATGGTAGAGAAGGGGCAGAGAGGTGCGGCAGAAACTTACATTGTCCTCATGGAGAGCCAAGTGGTGAGTGGCCAGCATCCTGATCCCCAGCCGTGAGCACAGTGTTGTGTCCAGGAAGCTCCGGATGAGGCTCTCATCCTACACACAAGAGGCTTCAGTCACTTTCAGGCTTGACTGGGAAAATATTGTGTGTTGTGCTTTAAGTAAATTTTTGTAAGGTGAAACTCTGACCAAATGTTTCCACTGGTTCCAGAAGAGCATGATGGCAGTCTGCCTAAAAATTTAAATCACCATTTTCTTTGAGTCAGATCACGATTTCGATTTGATCACGGTTCATGTAGACTTATGACACCTTTAAGTTATAAATTTAAATCATCTGCTTGCTCTGAAAGGTTATACTTC
Source organism: Scartelaos histophorus (assembly GCA_000787155.1). Classification (NCBI taxonomy): domain Eukaryota; kingdom Metazoa; phylum Chordata; class Actinopteri; order Gobiiformes; family Gobiidae; genus Scartelaos; species Scartelaos histophorus. The sequence goes on from JACN01087897.1 coordinate 3,818, forward strand.
ACTATGATTAGTTACTTCCACCTGTCATTCACGCAGACTACAGGAGACTGACCAGCAGGAGTGGGTGGAGAAAAGTGTTTGAGCATAAAACAGATGAGCACTAGATCACAATCTAATGATATTACCAAAAAAAGAAAATTGTCTCAAGGATGAGGCCAGAGTTCAATTTAAATTTTGGACGCATGCGTGTGTGGATGTGTGTGCATGTGTGGTCCCTGAAACCCTCACCTGGATGTGCTTACGACACTCTCTGAAGCCCTGGGCCAGCATGGTCACCACATCTTTGTGATCGTCGAGCAGCTGCTGCACCAGTTTACAGAAGCGTGCTTCAATGTCCTGGTCCGTGATCTAAACATACACAGGCCTTTATAAATATGCCCATGTGTATGTGAAGTGTGACATATTGTTGAAGAAAATATAGACAATAAACAATAATACTGACCCCTCCTTGAACCACCACCTTAATGTGGTATAGAGCAAAGATCTTAAGCCCTAGCCCGAGCCCAACCCTAAATGTCAATCATTACGCTCGGGTAGGGTCGGGTAGGGCTTCTCTCTCACTGACTTTTTTTAATAAATATATGTTTATAAAAAAGATATACTAAAACGATGTGTGGATACTAAACTAAGGAATACTTAGGCGAGAAGGCGCTGTAATTACTATTTAACTACTAAACAGGAGCGCAGAGCCAGAGTATGCTCTTACAATGACAATTCAAAGAACTCCTTCCTGTCTCTGTCTCTGTCTATTATCCACCTGTTATTGTTCTTCTTTGTCTCTCTGCTTCTCTCTTTAAGTGCCGCACTAGAGTCTTAAGGACGTACTGCTGCTGTTGTTTATGGCCCAATTTTCAAACCCGTTTCGGGTTTGCTTCAGGCTCGGGCCTGCAAATCAAGTTAAATGGTTGGGCTCGGGTCAGGTCGGGCTTTAATACCTGCGGGTCGGGTCGGGCTGAATTTTTTAGCCCCGATCTTAGCTCTAACGTGGTAGAGGGGTTGAGTGCCCGAATGATTCCAGGAGCTATATTGTCAGGGGCTTCATGTCCCTGGTAGGGTCACTCAAGGCAAGCAGGTCCTGGGGGACGGGTCAGACCAAGAGCAAGAGTGGTTCAGAAGCTCTTATGAGAAGTAACAGAGCAACGCCTGGGGTGGGTGCTCGACACAGAGCGTCTGGTGGCCGGGCATTCCCCCATGGGGAGGAGCGACATGGGGCCGTCCTCCCGTGGACCCACCACCTGCAGGAGGATCGATGAGGAGCCGGTACATAGATCTGGGTGGCAGTCAAAGCTGACGTCTCGACGAGTGGATCTGCGGACATGGAAACTGGCTCTGCGGACATGGGCTGGGGGTGAGGGTGCCAGAGCTTTGTGTGGGAGGTTGAGCGTTACCGACTAGATATAGTTGGCCTCACCTCCAGGCACAGCTTGGGCTCTGGAACCCAACTCCTTTAGGTAGGCTGAACTCTCCATTACTCAGGCATTGTCCGCAGGGAGTAGCAGCTCAGCCGCCATGTGTTGGAGATAACCCCGATGAACAAGAGGGTCACCTCCCTGGACGAGGACAGGTCTCTCACTGTTGTGTCAGCTAGGGGCTGAACAGCAGTGCAGAGTACCTGGCCTTTTTGGAGTCTGTTATTCTACTGGGGGACTGCCAAAAGTGGGCAACATCAGTGACCCCTGATTTGAACCCGAGTGGGGTTCAGTTACTGGATTTCTGTCCTAGTCGCAGTTTGTCCATAACGAACACCATATTTAAGCACAAGGGTGTCTATTAGTGCATGTGGCACCAGGACACCGAAGACAGGAAGTCAATGCTCAAAGAGGATGCTGGCGGAGTTTGGTTCATGTCATTAGCTTGGCTTCAACTTTACACAGACACAGCAAACTTGACTGGATATCGATTTATTATTATGGACTTGGGCTTTGAGACGCTGTAAAGGCCCCATACTGGAGATGAGATGTGTTTTCGAGTGGATATCAATTTTATGCAGTTTCTTCAACTCTTCTGTTTTACCAGTAAGTGTATCTGCAACATTGTTAAATAACAGCTACGGAGGTTCACAATATTGCGTGTCGTCACCATAAAACTACAGATCCACGGTTGCCATGCGTGTGTCACTATTGGCGTGCTGCTGGTTATCCAATGACTGCACAGTGGCGCAACTAGCACCACCCCCATGGGCCGGTCCCAGGACCCAGGTTCAAACTGCTTTGGACGGTAGTACCTCCAGTAGTCCACTTTAGACCCCTAAAAGGGGGCAGTACGGATTGCCTTTAGCAGTGGAAACAATCGAGGTTCATGCTGTTCCGTCCTGTGCCAGCCAAGTATTGAGTGGATAGAAATTAACACAACTTTAACTTTTTTATTGATCTCATGTAATATTCTAATTGTCTGAGAAATAATTTGGGGTTTTCATTATCTGTAAGCCGTTATCATAAAAAATTCAAGAAATAAAGGCTTGAAAGCTTCCCTATGTGTGTCATGAGTCTATATAATACATGGGTTGTTTCTGAAAAATCTGGAACTTTTTCAGGATATTCAAATACCTGTACCTGTATATTGAATGCCAACTAGATATAGTAATTTGTTATATTATGTTAAAAAAAGAAAAAAGACCCAGCTTTGCCTTAAATAATCCTGTACTTGAAACAATAGAAAAAATTGGTGTGCGCATCAGTTAGGCCAACAGAAATGCAGTGTGTTTTTATTAGTGTCATAAATAAGTGTCATTTATTCTGCACTCACCTGGGGGAAGTCGCTGAGCATGTGGTAGGCCCTTATGTATAGTTCATGCTGAAAACAACAATAAAGCAGTGAGTGAGAGCTGCAGACAAAGGGAAGTAGGTTAAAGGTGAAAATGAGGCATGGCTTTCATTTTTGAAGCTCTGAGTCCTTCTTTCCTTTGCTCCCTGAAACTATTAAATACTGAAACTGTCAAGTTGCTGTGTAGATGTATCTTGTTTTGTATCATATTTTTTCTGAATTGTCATGTGGAAGCATGGGTGACTGAAGCTTATGGGATGAGCATTTAACAGAATCTCACAGCTAATCATAAGAAGTGTTCAAGCATAGCCAGAGAGTGACCACTAAAAAACTCAAAACATGAATGTTTTTGATGAGGGAAAGTCACAATATGGTAGAAAGCTAAAAACTATTTAGCATAATGCCCCCTCTTCTATACAATCTAATCTATACATTTTTGTGACATATGAAGAAACAAAGTTGCAATATTCTAAAATTGCCAGGCACTTGTGTGAGGTACTGTTGTTACACCAAAAAATTTACACTCAGTTTCCATACTAAGGAATAGACTTGATGTGCAACACTGATGCCATGACCACAAAACACTCCTTAGATAATAGAATGTGATTTGCAAAACTAAATTGTAGTACCGGTACTTTCTTTTCTATTCTCATGTGGTCTTATATCTGTAATCCCTCTGTGGTCCAGGTAGGTTCCATGGTGGTCCATGGGCACACTAGTTTTTACACTACTTTTTAGACCACACACTAGTCTGTGTGGTCTAAAAAGTAAAAAAGTTGACACCCAGATACAAATTGAAATGAAATACAGTACTGAACAGGACAAAGTTTGACCTTTCCTGATAAAATGTTTAATGCTGATTGGTGATGATCTATATCAGGCCTAGTAAAAAACACACTGCAACATAAGAGGGATATTTTACTTTTATGTGGTATTAACTGCTCACACATTATACATTTAGATCACCATGTTGCCTTTTATTTTTTTGAAAATGCTATATTTGCTGACAACAATGTATTAATGAGATTACCACTTGTGTACCAGTGTCCTTACCACTTGTAGGATGGTGGGGTTGCAGCCGATGATGAAGGGCAAGCTGCGGAAGCCCTTGATGCGGTGAGCGATCCTCACAGGCAGCTCTTTCTGCAGATACTTGGCACTGCTCTGGATCACACACAGAATCGTGGTCAGAAAAAAGTGGTACCATTATTCACACTTCACAGTAGGGTTAAACAATTTTGGATTTTTCTGACAGGCATTTTATTTACTGTTATATTTGCAATTTATGTTCTGAGAGTGAGATTCTGTTATTTGGTAGCACTAAGATTTGAGAGAAGATTGAAATATGCATTTTTAACATTTGTAGAAATCTAAACCACATATCTTTTTATATAATCAGAGATGATCATTTGTTGTTTGCCAAGTACATTACAATAGCTAAACTGTAGGCCTTGAATTTTGCCATTTGCTCTTTTGTTCCAATTGTGATATATCTTGCAACCTTACTCCACAAAGAGGTTAACCACAACGATTCTGATGGATGGAAGAATGGAATACACATGGAACACTGACTTGCAAGTGTCACGTTGGTTAAAAAATGTGTTTTAATATTGTGTCTTCAAGGGGACCTTTCTGCACTCATTTGGGTTGATCTATTCATGTGAGTATCTGAGCACTATTATAGAAGTGTATCTGATATCACTGGCAGGTTTGTTTAGAGCAAAACACTGATGCATTGTTTGATTTATCTGGTAAAGAACGGGTATATAAACTGGAATGCTGCAGAATATGCAGCATTCAGACAAGTAGTCCATCTGAAAACCAGCATTTCAGTAGTATATTAAAACAAAGTATATTGTATTGTGGAAAAATGACTATAAACAGATCAGATTAAACATATTAAATCCATTGCAAAGCATAACTTTTGTTCTTAGATAATGCAGAGGGCCTGTTCACACCCCCGCTCCTCCCTCCACCCTCCAGTGTAGGCCAAAAGGGGAGGACTGCTTTCAAGAACAACAACATAACTTACCAGGATGTGATGTCCATCTGGAGATTTACCCGAGTACAACAGAGTGGCCAATGTCAACCGCACAGATGCCTGGACACAAGGATTCTCGATATTACGATAATGTTAATATTTCAATAAATACGTTGAAAAGTCTCTGAGAAGTTACTAGGAACACCCAATTGGTAAACAAGCATAAAGTATGGAATCAAGACAGCAAAACAAGATAAAACGTATTTAAATTGTGTCAAGGACCAAAATGAACACGATTATAGCAAAACTCAGAAAAAAGCGACAGTCTTGCAGGAGAATAAGGCAATAAGAGACGTGTCATTTGTAATCATATTTAGGCTGCGAGATTCGTATGATCAGTAATAATCGATAAGTGTATGTTGGGACAGAACACGCGCTGCTCCAGGCCAGCCTAGGGTCCAGGCCAGCCTAGGGTCCAGGCCAGCCTAGGGTCCAGGCCAGCCTAGGGTCCAGGCCAGCCTAGGGTCCAGGTCACTGTTGTGTAACTCCGCACGCACGCTACAGTACCGGAACACTGCAATGTCATATACACATGAGCTGAGAGTCTGCCGTTACACGCACGCCAGAGCCTAATAAAGGCTTCACTGGATGTCTGTGTCGGTTAAACATTTACAAAGTCCCTGGTTCGGTTGAATTTTCGCTGGACAAAGTAAGCGCTGTGTCAGAGTTAACTGGTGCACTGGCATAGTAGAGCTAGCAGCTAGCATACGTACGTGACAGGCTACACTACTGTTAGCGTCGAGGCGATCCAGCCCATGATTCAGCCTCACACACAAACCCAGCTTGCCCTCACCTTCTCAGCAGAGACGTCAATGGCCGACTGGTTGTAAAAGGATGTGACGGTTTTGGATCTCTCTCGGGCCAGCTCCGAGAGGCCATGCACGGAGGACGTGGAGCGTAGCCTGCGGATCCCCGAACAGGACATCGGAGGTACATTGTTGATGATGGGAACCACCAAAAGCCTTCCGAGGCCCGGTGTGGCCCGGCGACAGGGACCGCTCAGCATCTCCACAGTTACCGCCACAAAGCCTGCGCGCATCGGTACAGCTCGCGGTCGGTCGGAGACTCTACACTAGCAGGCCATTCGGGCCGAACCGTGCACAAAACCACTCATCGTACAGAAAGGGCTTTGTACGCACCGGGGTGTGTGAGAGGAACGGTCCTGGGGCCTAAGCCAATCAGACTAGGAGGGGCGGGCAGCATCATCTGAGCTCCACCATGGGCTCCACAGCTGTGGCTTTGGCTTCCCTTGATTTGGTCCAGAAAGGTCAGTCAGTCAATACCAGGCAAAGAAGTGGTCAGAGAAAATGTAATTTTACGCTGAAAAAACCCTACCACATCTATGGGTCATGTTTATTTCCTGTAATCGTTTTTTGCTTTTCACGTCGAAAGCTACTGAATAAACCAGACACTCGTAACGGTTTACATGTCTAATAAACTAACTTGGACCCCGTCCAAAATAAGCTCCTTTGTTTCTCCATTTCCAAATGTATAGATCCAAAGCTAACCCACCCAGTTTTACAACATACATTTCTTTAGATTAGAGACAGCGGGTATGCTGTTTGCACACGGTGATAACACTTTATATCTTAGTTATGTCAAATTTCAACTCAAAGCTTGATGAATATGCGTAGTTCATTTCAACAGGCTGTGGGAGTGTGTGTCATCAGTACATGTTCCAGTACATAGGTCAGCTCGACCCAGGGCGTGTTTTTAGCCCTGGGTCGAGCTGACCTAGTCAGAATGTACTGGAACATGTACTGTTTGGAAATTAATCAAGTTGTTTGGACAATTGGTGTCAGTTGAACAACTGAGGGGAAACAGCTGTGGTGCTGATATCCTAAGTTAAGTTCCTTTTACGGTCTAGTTGATCTGAGACTATGGTTATGTAAAAGTGGGTGGATGTTCAGAAAAGGGGTGTATCATTGTCTTATTAAAAGTAGACCGCACCTTAATCTTTTGGGCTTTTTGGGGTGTCTTTTGTGATGTTTAAGTCATATACATTTTAGCCTCTTGTTCCTTTAATGCACCGGGCCTATTCCTCTCAGTTGGTCAACTAAGATGACAGATTTTTTGTAAGAGTCAACGATTTGAGTGCTGCACATTTTAATAAAATCACGGAAAGTATTTATGGACTTCGGCCTCGTTCTTCGGGGGGAACCACCTTGTCATTGTCCGATCTCGCATGGTCTCTGAAGCTAAGCAGGGCTTTTCAAGGAGATCAAGGATGTGTCAGCGCTCCAGGTTCATGATGAATGATTTAGACTCTATTGAAATAAGAAATTCTGCGGGTAAAAAATGCTCCACCTGTGAGTCCAGGCTTGTTGTGTTCATTCATTATTCTCTGGGAAAATAAACCAGTGTGCCCCCTGCTGGACAATGCATGTGAAGCACCCTGACCCTAACCCATGACAAGATGAAATTCACGACTCATGTAAATCGAAACAAAGCTGTTGTGATTTTGTACTGTACAAATAATACCAATACATGGAATTACATTTCAAAGTATGTAACTCAAAATTTGCTGAAACTTGTTTGTCAAAAGCAGCTGAGATCAGCCCTAAATCAAAATAACGTTCACTGAACAAAAACAACGAAAATTACATTTATAATGTATAATATATATCATGTTTAACAAAAATGTAGTCACATGCCCACATACACTGCTTCAATTGGAAGTCATGTTAAGAAGGAACTACAAAAATTAGAAAAGTTTGAGCCAGTTTGAGACTTATTACATTATTAGCACACCACTGTCCCAAACTTGGCCAAAATTATTATTATTGACCATTAATATGTTAATGGCATAATAAACCAAATACTTTTCTCATGTCCTCTTGCAGTTTTAAAACCTTGAGTGTACAGTTCTCTTGCAACAATATAATACATCTTTAACTGTACTGTAACAATGAATAAAATTGTCTGAAAGCAAGCATTAGTCAACAACTTTGTTAGTCACAGTTATTAGTCAACAGTTAGTCACGCTCACCTAAAATCACCTAATGGCATGAAGAATGCTTGCATTGATCAAAGGCTCCTGAAAATGTTTTGTTTAAATCAATTTTAGTTATTTTTCAGTTCAGTTTTGACACCATCTTACAACTCTTTTGGCTGTGTTTGCTATAGACGTACATGTAGAACCCCCCCCAACGTGATGTGATTGCAAAGTATCAATAGCTTGACCCATTTTTTCAGTCCTCCTCATTCAATTTCAGATAAAATGATAAAATAAATCCTAATTAATTTAAAAGCAGTGTCCTCCGTACAGAAAACACAGGTTTCAGGGTCTCTCCTCTCTCCTCCACACCACCACCATGTTACGATCAGTCAGGGCCACTAGATACTGCAGTTCGGGGTCCATAGCCACACTGTTGATTGAGGGGCCCTCAACTAGCCCGTTACTGTTGCGAATCAACGGCCAGTCTAAAATCTGAAATGACAGATACAGCTCTTATTAAGATTTAATTTCCTTCATTCCGACACAAGAAAAAAGCATGCATAAAATATATAATATTACATTATGTAATGTTCAAAAAGAAGTGGGATAAACAATTTATTTAGTCCAGCCTCATTACTTCACATTAAAATAGAGATCATCCGATATGAGTTTTTTCATGGACAATTCAGATTATTTAAAATACAGAGCAACCAGTGTGTTTTGGGCTCATTTTGATTATTCTTCCCAGATTATGTAATTTAAATTTCGTATCAACTCACACAGCTTAATACATTCCTATATCATGCCTATATCATGTATATGTTCTCTTCTGTCTAACTATATTTTGTGTTTATTTTATTTATTATTGATGTCTGTGTACACTTCATGTTCCGTGTGTGGTAGTGTGTGTGTTTTAGCTTTTAATTTGGACATTTGGAGTTTGGGGAAATGCGATTTCAATCCCCGTGTAATGTCTGTAACATGGCGTTCACTTTGACTTTGACACACATCTGTTTTTTTTGTTTTTTTAAACCAAAAACCTATAATAGAGCAGTGTAGTCAAATATTGTGCTGTTATCCTTAAGTATTACAGCGTAAATATTAAGCTTTGTGTGTATTTTTTAGGCAGCAGATAACAAAAGAGGAAATTTGTTTTGTCATATTTTGTAATCAGTGTTTGTCACAAAAGAAATCACATTTATTATAAATAATGTGGACAACTGAGTTTAATATCAAAGCCAGGAGGAGCAGCTTTATGCCATTGAATAGATGAAGCTATGATAATATTGGTACCCCATAGAAGTATAATAGCTTCCTTTTTAAAGAAATAACGTTTTACAACAATTGTAAAGAAGTGTTTTCATAAACATTACATAATTATTTGTGTAACTCTTAATTTTAGACATTTTATCATGCCCTGGAGTATAACTCTTCATGTCACTCTGCTGAACATTCACTACAAAGTTGCCGTCTTAGGAAATACAGCTGACACTTCCGCACTTAACATTTTTTTTCACAATTGGATTGCACAAAAATAAGAATTATTATTACAAAATTTGTTCTGTAACTTAAACCCTTAACCTCAGACATAACAGATGAGCTCCTCTTGGTTTTTGTGTAACTATTTTTTTTAAATGTGTCATTTTTCATGTCACACCACGGGACACCCTCTCATTTATAGCATTAAACTGGTTATATCTTATATTTAGATTTAAAGTGACAAAGGTATTATTAAATATTAAGGTATTAAGGTATTATTAAATAAATACACGTTTACCTTTATGTCAGCAACTTTATGAATTGTCTCTGACACAAGAAGCTCATTCTAGATGAAACCTAATTTAGATTTAAATTTAAATAAAAGTAAATGACTAAATGTAAGTTGTAATAATTGAGGAGTTTAGCTGAAAATGGGTGTCGTGTCATGTGCCCATCAATAGCTTGTTAATGTTTTTAACATTGTACAAAACTGTACTGGTGATGTAAACCAGGTTTGGGGTTAAAAAAGGGATGTTCTTCAGAAAATATAAGGCCAAATTTACTTCTGTACAGATATTGTCTTAAACAGTTCAAACTGAATCTGTATGAACCCTATGGAGTACAAAGAGGTGGAGTGGAAGAAGTGAAAGGTCTGTAGTTTTGGCCACAGTTTGATCTATTCTCATTTTAAATGGGAACATACTATACTACAGAGGAAAATCAGATTCAAATGTCCCTTGCCCTTGATTAGTTTTGGTAAATATAAGAATAGTATTTAAACTTTTTAATCTTGAACTGCAGATTTTGACTCAGAAGTGCAACATTTGCAGTTCAAGGGATAGACCTTAAGGACTGTGACATGACATAATGATAATTTGTACTGCCATCTTGAGGACAGAAGCAGTCCCAGAGAATCTGGCTGCAGACCTCCACTCACATGTTCCTTGCCTTTTTCATTAGTTTACACAAAGCATTAGTACTTCAATGACTGTATATGTAATCACTTTTATCCTGAGGGGTAGAGCGCTGTTGAGCAGCACTGAGACGTTTGACTGAGATATCAATTATTCTATTTTACTGTGCTTGTGCTTAAATTGCCTCTTGGGAAAAGTGACACAATATTTTTTTGTAATTTTAGGGTTTGTTTTTTTTTAATTTTTGGATTTGGAGTACAAATTGGTCCACATTCTTCCCAGAATTGTTGATTTGACAGAAAATAATTGAGTTAGAGCTTTCCATTCATGTTCCCTTTTTTTCAGATAGTGGACAATATGTAAAATTCAGGGGGCCCGCTGGTGTTTAAGTATGTATGACAGGTTTTTGTAATTCTCCAATTTTTACTTCATAACGTGATATAATACCTGCTGTAAATGTAAATTATGAGTTTACACGGATCAAGAAGAATTTTTTGAAGAAAATCTGAAAAATATGTTTAGCTCCATATTGATGACAGGTGTTTTCTTGCATTCAAAAAATTGTCAAATAATATTTTTTGTGTTCATTAGAGGACTTTCGGTGCAGTGTGCAACATGCTTGCTTGGTAACAGTTATGGAATTCCCTTGTGTAATGTCATTACTTCCAACCATGAGGTAAAATTTTACTCGTAAACTGTTGCCAAACTGGGCAATTTGTTGGAAACAGATAAATGCTCATTGCCCTTTTTGATTAGTATGATGTGGGGAATATGTGTAGCAAATATCAACTGGAATTAAAAAATGTGTTTGCAATTGACCATTAAATGAAACCCATATATCTCTCTGACAAATGTTGAATGTTGCCACAGTAATACTGTTGCAAACAGTATGTCCTCTTTAGATTTTTTTGTTCAGTATTGCAAAAAGGATGTCAGTGCCAAAATTCAACCGTCTATGACAGCCAACATTTTTGACCACATTCAAAATTTCAAGGGATGCTGTAGAGCAGTTTATTTCAAATAGAGCTATATCTTCATTTACTTTTTTGTTCAGTATGTCATTCTGGATATTTACAATCTATGTTATAGATTGACCCGGGTCATAATTACACTGCGTCCAAATGATTATGCAAATGGT
>JACN01090696.1:0-10797 GCA_000787155.1 Scartelaos histophorus
AGAAGTGGAGACGTCATGTTTACACTTTTATTTGAAGGTGGCTGCAGCTGTTCTCAAACCACACATGAAAAACTAAACCCGCCCACTCACAGGTCGAGGGTCGATAAGGTGCACTCACCTGTAGGGAAGTGTGTCCTCTGCATTTGACCCATCATTCATTGTTTCTGGGTTAGACTTGCATTTGGCTCAATCTTCAGTGTCTTCAGTGTCTCTGGGTTTAACCTGTATTTGACCCATTCTTCACTGTCTCTGGGTTAAACCTGCATTTGACCCATTCTTCAGTGTCTCTGGGTTAAATCTGCATTTGACCCATCCTTCAGTGTTTTATTGATTAAATCTACATGAGACCTGTCCTCCAGTATCTCTTAGTTAAACCTGCATTGAACCCATTCTTCAGTGTCTCTGGGTTAAATCTGCATTTGACCCATCCTTCAGTGTTTTATTGATTAAATCTACATGAGACCTGTCCTCCAGTATCTCTTAGTTAAACCTGCATTGAACCCATTCTTCAGTGTCTCTGGGTTAAATCTGCATTTGACCCATCCTTCAGTGTTTTATTGATTAAATCTACATGAGACCTGTCCTCCAGTATCTCTTAGTTAAACCTGCATTGAACCCATTCTTCAGTGTCTCTGGGTTAAATCTGCATTTGACCCATCCTTCAGTGTTTTATTGATTAAATCTACATGAGACCTGTCCTCCAGTATCTCTTAGTTAAACCTGCATTGAACCCATTCTTCAGTGTCTCTGGGTTAAATCTGCATTTGACCCATCCTTCAGTGTTTTATTGATTAAATCTACATGTGACCTGTCCTTCAGTATCTCTTGATTAAACCTACATTTGACTCATCCTTCAGTGTCTCTGGGTTAAATCTGCATTTGACCCATCCTTCAGTGTCTCTGAGGTAAACCTGCTTTTGAAACCATCCTTCAGAGTCTCTAAGTTAGACCTGCATTTGACTCTCCCTTAAGTGTCTCCAGATTAAACCTGCATCTGACCCGTCCTGTCTCTGGGTTAGACCTGCATTTGACCCTCAATTCAGTGTCTCTGCATTAGATTTGCATTTGACCCATTTTTGACTATCGCTTGGTTAAATCTGCATTTGACCCATCCTTCAGTGTCTTTGAGCCAGATCTGCATTTGACCCATTTTCAGCATCTCTGGTCTAGACTTGCATTTGACCCATCCTTCATTGTCTCCGGATTAAACATGCATCTGTTTCATCCTTCTGTGTCTCTGCATTAAATCTGCCTTTGACCCATCCTTCAGTGTCTCTGGTCTAGACTTGCATTTAAACCATTCTTCAGCATCTCTGAGTTAAACCTACATTTGACCCAGTCTTCAGTGTCTCTTGGCTAGATCTGCATATAACCAATCCTTCATTTGACCCATCTTTCATTGTCTCTGGGTTAGACGTGCATTTGACCCTCCCCTCAGGGTTAAACCTGTCAGGAGCAGTGGGACCATCTCCAGATCCTGGTCTTGGTCAGGACCTCAGCAAACTCCACACACAAAAGACCCGGGAGTCGAACCAGAAACCTTCCCGCTGCTTCTTCCACACAAACCCTCTTTTTGCAAATGGAAAACACTCTGCTCCACCTTGTGATGTCATGGGGTGATACAGGAAATGCTCCGATGTGTTTTTAAACGCCACATCTTCACTTACGCAGGCGATTTCAATCCTGGAATTCCCGATCTCTGCTGAACAAAAGGTTAAATGGAGCTCTTAAACTGACTGTCTGACATCACAAGGTGGACCAGAGCGTTTTGAGCACTGTAGATGTGGACAGACTAATAATAAAGTGTTACAAAAACACAACTTCAGGTCTGTTTGTGAGGAGGAAACTACATTATAACACAGATGAGGGTCAATTTTGCGCAATATTGGACCTTTAAAACGATCCGAAAGTTTTCCTGAAGTCGTGGAGAAGCTTCAGATGTTTGTGAAGAAAAGCGTGTCCGACATGATCCCGTCTTTAAAAAACCACGTGTAATTTCATGTCATTTCAAAACCATCTCAAGGCCTGAGAGTCTGCACGGCCGCCAGGAAATGTCAGCCTTTTCACACCGAGCGCACTGATTGGAGCTGTTTCCGGTTTGTGACATTTGGAAGTGAAGTTGAGTGATTTGGACAAAGTCAAAGTAAAAGTGAAGAATTACCACAATCCTGAGGAAACATGAGAGAATATTGAGCTAAACCAGACTCAGACCAAAGCAGGACTAAAGCAGGACTAAAGCAGGACTGTATTAGGTGTATTTGTTTTTTAAAATAAACCCAAAAATGTTGTTTGGCTCCAAAACCAAAATGAAAAAACGGATAACGATTTGTTTTTTTCAGTTTTCGATTTTGTGTTTAAATGAATAATGGAAAAAACTGGTAAAGGCCGTTTCCCGATTCCTGAACCAAACTCCTGGTCCTAATATACAGTGTGGAGCAGACTGACAAGGACTGTACCAGGACTGGACCAGGACTGGACCAGGACTGGACCAGGACAGGACCAGGACTGGACCAGGTCTAAATCAGGACTGAACCAGGGCTGAACCAGGACTGAAAGAGGACTAAACCAGGACTCAACCAGGACTCAACCAGAACTGGACCAGGACTCATTGTTTCCTGAAGTAAATTGGTTAGTCAAGGACCAGGAAGTGGGGCAAGGGGTTCAGTTGAGTCCTGGTTTAGACCTGTTTTAGACCTGGTTTAGACCTGGTTCAGTCTTGATTTAGTACTGGTCCAGTCCTGGTTTAGTCCTGGTTTAATGCTGGTTTAGACCTGGTGCAGTCCTGGTTTAGTCCTGGTCCAGTCCTGGTTTAGTCCTGGTCCAGTCCTGGTCTAGTCCTGGTCAAGTCCTTGTTTAGTCCTGGTTTAGACCTGGTTCAGTCCTGGTTTAGTCCTGGTCCAGTCCTGGTTTAGTCCTGGTCCAGTCCTGGTTTAGTCCTGGTCCAGTCCTGGTTTAGTCCTGGTTTAGACCTGGTTCAGTCCTGGTTTAGTCCTGGTCCAGTCCTGGTTTAGTCCTGGTCCAGTCCTCGTTTAGTCCTGGTCCAGTCCTCGTTTAGTCCTGGTTTAGTCTAGGTTCGGATTTTTGACAGGAAACACTGAGTCCTGGTTCAGTCCTGGTACAGTCCTGGTTTAGTCCCAGTTTAGTCTTAATTTAGTCCTGGTTTAATCCCGGTCCAGTCCTGGTTTAGTCCTGGTTTAGTCCTGGTTCAGTCCTGGTTCAGTCCTGGTTTAGTCCTGATCCAGTCCTAGTTCAATCCTGGTTTAGTCCTGGTTTAGTCCTTCATCCTGGATATTAGAACCAGGAGTTTGTTTCGGGAATTTTTCATTTTGATTTTGGAGACAAACAATGAAAAGACTCGACTTTTATTTTCTTATTTCCGGTTTTATTTTGAAAAACGAATAAACGAAGGAAACACGGATCATCATGTTTGAACCAAACCTCAGGACGTTCTGAGCTGAAATGATCCGAATGATTCTGGTGAACACAGCCGAGTTTTTTCTTGTTTGGGAGAAGAACTCGGAATCGAAAAATCGGAAAATCACGCCTTTTGATTTATTTTCTAATTCCTCTGGTTTGTTTTGGGATTTTTATTCATTTATTTTTTTAATTCGGGTGTTTATTGTTTTTTTATTTGGATATTGACTCGAAGCTCAAATAAGTAAATAAATAAAAAATCTTATAAATCTTCTCTGTTTTTGTCCTCCTCTCTTTCCTCTTTCTCTCTTCTTCTTCTCTCTCCCTCCCTGCCCTCTCTCTCTTTCTTCCTTTCTATCTGTTTCTTTCTCTCTGTTTTTCAGGTATCTCGATGCCCATCCCGGTCCTCGGTCTCCGCGATCACTCCAAAGTTTTCAAAGACGGCAGTTGCCTCCTGACGGACGACAGCTTCGTGCTGGTGGGCTCGTTCGTGGCGTTCTTCGTCCCTCTGACCATCATGGTGGTCACGTACTTCCTCACCATCAACGCTCTGCAGAACGAAGCCACCTTATGTTTGGACCAACTCGTGCCTCGACCGAAATGGAGCACCACGTTCACGCTCAGTTTCCTGCCGCAAGCTTCGATATCGTCGGAGAAGTTATTCCGCCGAACTCGCGAAACCCAAAGCGGCGGCGTTTCTGGACCGACTCACGGACGCCGGACGATGCAGTCGATCTCCAACGAGCAGAAGGCGTCCAAAGTGCTGGGAATAGTGTTTTTCCTTTTCGTGATCATGTGGTGCCCGTTTTTCATCACCAACGTCCTCGTCGTCGTTTGCGATTCGGAGACGTGCGACCCGAACCTGATGTCGGGACTTCTGAACGTGTTCGTGTGGGTGGGCTACCTGTCCTCGGCCGTCAACCCTCTCGTCTACACGTTATTCAACAAAACCTACCGCGCCGCTTTTTTACGCTACGTGCGGTGTCGGTACCACCCGGAGAAAAAGCCTCTGCAGCTGATCCTGGTGAACACCATCCCCCCGCTGGCGTACAGCTCCACGCAGCTGCCATTGGGCGACATCGTAAAGTTACGCAATGGTGTGGGGACGTTCGGCGACGCCAGGAAATTCAGGTTACCGGGGAAACAGCAGGAGGACAGGAACGAAAGCAAAGTCTAAACTGAAAAAAGTGCCTCCTGAGTTGGATTTATGAATATTTTAAAGACGGTGTTGGACTTTCTGGAAGTTTTCGCCATTTTTTAATGTTGTTTCCTCATCAAAAACCGCCTGAAATGGTTTTACGTCATCCATGCATGTTTGAGTAATCTAGAGATCTCCCCCTCCTCATGTTTCGCCGCAGTGGTGGAAGAAGTATTCGGTTTTGTTGCATAAGTAAAAGTACAAATACTGGGACAAATACTCACGTAAAAGTATCACCTGAAAAAATGTACTTCAAGGTGCACTACGCAACTTGCTTTATCTAGAATGTTCCGCAGTACAGATTAAAAATACTACACGACACTTGCACTACAAGTCAGATCTGTGGAGAGGCGTCCCCGTCCACAGAAGGAATTATTGTATTTTTGAGCAACCGAAACACAGAATTAACAAACGCTAGATGGAAATACTGAATGTCGTACCGTGGAACATTCTAGGTAAAGCGATAACATCTCCATGGAGACAAGTAGTTAGTAGCGGAAAAGTTACGCAGTGCATCTTTAAGTAGAAGTATTAAAGTACCTGTTGAAATTAAACGTAAAGAGTAAAAGTTTCAGGAAAAAGAAGTACAGACACCTTCTATTTATACTTTTACTTCGTTACGTTCCACCTCTGGTTAGCTGTACGATTCTGTACGAGGCTCCGCCCACAAGCCCAAGTCCCCCGCCCTCCCCCGTGACAATTTCTCCGTAAATATACATAAAACAGTGATACAAAACTGCGTACTACAACTTCACAAACCCGGTGCGATGTGACGAGCGTCCGGGTAAAGCAGCAGCATCTCCACGGAGACAGACGAGCGACGAACCGTTTTCCCGAAATGTTTCGTCTCTCTGTCTGTTCTCCTGATTCGAGCCTCTCTCCTTCTCTCTTTCTCTCTGATTCTCTCTCTCCCTCTTTTCCTCCTCCCTTTCTCACCCCTCTCTCCCCTTTGTCCTTCTTTTTGTCTCTCTCTCTCTCTCTCTTTCTCTCGTTGTCTCTCTCTCTGTCTACCTCCTTCTCTTTGTCTCTCTCGTTGTCTCTTTTTCTGTCTCCCTCCCTCTCTTTGTCTCTCTCCCTCTTTTTGCTTCTCTCATTCTCTCTCTCCCTCTCTCTCTTTGTCTCCCTCCTCCATCTCTCCCTCTCTCTTTCTCTTTGTCTCTCTCTCGCCCCTTTGTCTCTCTCTCTCAGTGTCTCTTTGTCTTTCTCTCTGTTTCTCTCCTTCTCTTTGTCTCTCTTCCTTCTCTCTCTTTATCTCTCCTCTATTTGTCTCTCTCTCCCTCTCTTTGCATCTCTCCCTTTTCTCTGTCTCTCCTCTCTTTGTCTCTCTCTCTCTGTTTCTCTCTCTCTCTTTGTCTCCCTCCTCCAGCTCTCCTTCTCTTTGTCTCTCTCCCTTTGTCTCTCTCTCTCTCCCTTTCTTGTCTCTTTCTCTGTCTCCCTCTGTTTCTCTACCTCTCTCTCTTTGTCTCTCTTCCTTCTCTCTTTGTCTCCCTGTCTCTCTCTCTGTCTCCCTCCTCCATCTCTCTCTTCAGTCTCTCTTTTTCTTCCCCTTTCTCCTCTCTCATTCCCTCCCTCTCCTTCTCTCTCTGTCTCTCTCTTCGTCTCTCTCCTCCATCTCTTTCTCTTCAGTCTCTCTCCCTTTTTCTTCCCTCTTTCTCCTCTCCCCTCCCCTCCCTCTCCTTCTCTCTTTGTCTCTCTGTCTCTCTCCCTCTCTCTCTGTCTCCCTGTCTCTCTCTTCGTCTCTCTCTCTGCCTTTCTCCTCCATCTCTCTCGCTTCCTTCTCTCTCTCTTCGTCTCTCTCCTCCATCTCTTTCTCTTCAGTCTCTCTCTCTTTGTCTCCTCCTCTCCCCTTCCCTCTCTCTCTCTCTCCTCTTTATTTCTCTCTCTTTCTCTCCATCTCTCTCTCTCTCTCCTCCGTCCACCCAAAAAGTTACGTACTGTGTCTTTAAACCTTCAGTCAAATCACTCAAAACCAGAAACACATTCAGTAAATTCTCCCATTAATTATAACACTTTATATATGAATAAAATTATTAACACAAATGAGTCAAATATGTCAAATACTTGTGGGCACTTGTGTCGTTATATAATTTCCATGTTATAAAAGATCATTTGAAAGTGAAAAGAGCGGAGCTGATTTAATAGTTGGATTATAAAACGCTTTTTGAGGCTGCACAGGAACCTTGTGATTTTGGAGCAAATTCATTCAAATGCCTCTAATCTGCTTTAGCTACGGAACAACGGTGAAGGCGACGAGCAGGAGCTGCGCAAACATCGCCACGTTTTGAGGAATTTAGGTCAACCTCCCCGGAATCTTCTGCTCCTCTGACCTTCTACTCTGCTCCTCTGACGTTCTCCTCTACATTTTCTCTTCCATTTGACTGACTCTTCTACATCTTCTGCTCTGTCAGACCTCCTCCTTTGCATCTTCTCCTCTGTATCTTCTGCTCCATCTGACCCTTTCTTCTCCATCTTCTGCACCATCTGACCTTCTCCTCTGTATCCTTTGCTCCATCTGACCCTTTCTTCTGCATCTTCTGCACCATCTGACCTTCTCCTCTACATCTTCTGCTTCATCTGACCTTCTCCTATGTATCTTCTTCTCCATCTGACCTTCTCCTCTGTATCTTCTGCTCCATCTGACCCTTTCTTTTCCAACTTCTGCTCCATCTGACCGTCTCCTCTACATCTTCTGCTCCATTTGACCTTCTCCTCTGTATCTTCTGCTCCATCTGATTCTTTCTTCTGCATCTTCTTCTCCATTTGACCTTCTCCTCTACATCTTCTACTCCATCTGACCCTTTCTTCTGCATCTTCTGCTCCAACTAACCATCTCCTCTGCATCTTCTGCTCCATCTGACCTTCTCCTCTACATCTTCTGCACCATCTAACTGTCTCCTCTATAGCTTTTTCTCCATCTGACCCTCTCCTCTGTATCTTCTTCTCCATCTGACCTTCTCTTCTGTATCTTCTGCTCCATCTGACCTTCTCTTCTACATCTTCTGCTCCATTGGATCTCCTCCTTTGCATCTTCTGCTCTATCTAACCCTCTCCCCTGTATCTTCTTTTCCATCTGACTTTCTCGTTTACATCTTCTTCTCCATCTGACCTCCTCCTCTGCTCCTCTTAGGCGTCAGATTCTCAATTCAGATGTTGCTTCACGTTGCACTCCAAACTTAGTCTCACGGAGATGTTACTGTTTTACCTGGAATGTTCCACAGTAGAGCATTAAACAATATGAACCTTACATTTGTTCAGTTACATGTTTTTATCGTTACAATTTCGTTGTTCAGTTAATTGAAAACACTAAAAACTTTAGAGTTTCCTCTTTTTTTTGCATCAGATCATCTCGTACGAACAGAACACACTCACGCATCAGTCAGAACATGGAACAGTGAACAGAAACGTGACGCAGTGAAACATTTCAGATTAAAGTGTGAAAAGCGTGTGCAGTGATCCTGTAACATACTGGATAAAAGTCCACAGAGGAATAGATTAGGCTGATACTGGTGATAGATTATGACTAGAGATCTACACATTTTATACAATTTGTGGTTAAATCCTAGACTTTATATATCAGGAGTCTCTTTATTTCCATTTTAAAGGTGTCACTGTGACGCCTAATTCTGTGCTCTGATTACTGGATTTTTTTTTCTTTCATAAGCATCTAACTGCACCAGACCTACCGCTTTAATTGGCTCTTATATTTATATTTCTTTATATTTCTAGTGACCGATAAAACTACACTGAACAAAAATATAAACGCCCCATGTGACTCTTTTGAGCTTTTATTACCATTACGGTTCATCAGCTCATGAAATCAACCAAACTTCATTTCGTTATTGACGAACGTTCAGATCAGTGGAACACGGTGGGTTCAGGGTCACATCGTCTTCTCGTGGAGGTGATGAGGTCGTCTCTGGGCCTGTGGGATGTTCTTCAGTTCTTCCTGGAGGAGCCGTCCCACATTCCCCGGAACCGGAACACGACCACGGACACGTCGATCCGGAACGTCCCAGAGACGCTCTGTGGGCGACGTGTCCGGTGAATCTGCAGCCAGAACGTTCATCTGTAGCGACGCTCGGGTGGACGTCCCTGTGTCCAGCACCGCTCCAGACGTCTGAGGCCTGAACACGTCTGACTAAACTGGACTAACTAACATAAGGAGCCTGAGTTCTGATCATTCTGTTCGAGCTCTTTTGTTTCTCCCACACGTCCTGAGTGGATTCACTGCATCACTGACAGAGACGGACTCGAATGTGGCACAAATCAAGAAAAATATTCATTGTGTAAAAGTGCAGACAGTTTCTCCTCACTCAGGGCGGCTCCACTCATGTGTCTTCAGGATTTGACATGGGGCGTTTATATTTTTGTTCAGTGAAGTAGGTGTCTTGTATTTTTGTTTTACAGAAGAAGTTCACAGTTGGAGGGCCCTCATATATATAAAAGGACGTAGCTAACCCGTTAGCCGTGGCGTTCCAAACAGGAAGTGAACACGGAGGCGCTTCAAGCTCCATCAACTCTAATTTAAAAAACGTTGCTCGCATAGACTTATAAAAGGAGTGGACTGAGAGTGTGACGTCACCACAGGATTCACGTCGCTCAAATGATTCTCCTGATGTTTCACGGTTACAGGAGCAAATTTGACTCCATATTTGGAAATCCAACTGCGAGTGTCATAGCAACCACAAGAGCCAATCATGATTGAGGTGGTTAAATGTTCCCGCCCTTCTCACCGGAGAGCGGTGAAGAGCTTGATTAGCTCCTCATCTCAAATTATTTATTGTACTTACTGGAAAAACTGGACATTGGGGGTCGAAGGTCTATTAACGCAATTAAATGCTGAACATGATGAACTGTAAATGAAGCTGTATCGTGATATTTAAAGACTCACAGAACAAATTAAAAAGTACAACCCAAAAAAAAAGTTGTCTAACAAGTTAAAGTTGCCAAAAATAGCAGTGTTCCAAAGATAGTTTTAAAGCCCGGAAAAGTCGCGCTGTGATTGGATAAATGTAAATGTCATTCAAACCTGTCCAAACGGGGCCACGCCCCCGACAGTGGAAGGGGCGGGACAGCGGGAAGGGGGTTACTTAGCAACGAAACGCACCAACTGTCAATCAAACCTGTTGCTAACGCTAGCGGGAGCGACCTCGGGGAATGAAGGCATCTGATTGGTCCGTTATTTATGTTCATATCTTGATTTAGGAACAAAATATCGAAATAAAAAGTTCAGGATCATCTAGAGCGAATTAGTACGAACATTTTTAGACCAAAATGACGAGGTCACAGCAGCAGGTAATGACGAGGCCACAGCAGCAGGTCCAGAGAGACACAAGATCATAATGTAAGTCAATGGGGCCAGAGTCAGAAGGAGCCGGAAGAGCCTCCTGGAGCACTTCCTGTTTGGCATGAGGCGGCTAACGCGTTAGCTATGTCCATTCATATATACGGTCTATGGTCGCTCATAACTGCTGCCATCAGATTTTGGTCTTAAAAATATTTGTGTTTTTATTTTGCCGTTTTTGTCCATAAATCAATTCCTCACATGGAACTCGTCTCCAAATTCCCTGAGGCGTCTCTGTTTAAACTTGTGTTTGTGTTGTGTTTGTCACTGGAGGTTTGTGATTGACGTGGTTTTAGTGCAGTTGTACTGTTATTGTGGAGGTATTTAAAGCCACAGTAAGGAACTTTCAAACAAAAACAAAAATAATGCAAATAAAATAAAACATGTTCTTGTGTTTGTTTGGTTTTTTCCGGTTTGTTTGTTTTTATCACATAGAAAAGCAGTGAGCGGCTCGCGTCTCCACAAACCTGACTCCTACTTGGCCTCCTCCTGCTTGTTTCCATGGAAATGTTGTTTCTTTGGCTGTAATATTCCACATTGCGGCATAAAACGTGTCGGTCTTCATGGAGAACGTTTGAGAGGATGGACTTTTTCTCCATAGCCAGAGTGTTGTAAACGTGTGGAGACGCTTTTTAAAATATTCCCTCCGGTCCTTGTGTTTGCAGAGGGCGCTGGTGCTAAGCTAGTGCATGTCAATGGGTTTAGTTAGCCTGACGCTAAAAACAGTCTTACCCACTGCACAAAAAAGGCAAATCTATTATTACCCGAGACTGGCCATGTTTACATGAATTAAATAGCTCGGATTTAAATGATGCTCCTTGGAGTTCACATGGAAATAATA
>KN518045.1:5101-53372 GCA_000787155.1 Scartelaos histophorus
CTCAGATTATAGTCTGACTTGAGGAACACAGCTTCTAATAGAGCAGTGCTTTCAGTTAGCTTCACACCCCCAATTAATGATATCAGCTGCAAAGTATCAGTACATTACGGCCTTGGAATGAGTGCTGCAGCTCGAGTGATTTATTTCAGTTATTAAAATAAATATATAAATAAAGTTAATTTACTCTTCCTTTGACAGATATTTGAGCCTCTTTTGCACATTAGCGGATGTCACAGTGCACTAGTGATTAAATCGCGGGTAAGACAGCAGAGATAATGACAGACATCTACCAACAGATTTGCACCCGACGACTAAATGACAATATCAGATGATTAGGAGGAACATGGATGCGGTGCCATGTCAGACGTTTGTTCTGTCACCTGAGGATATGCGTTGGAAACAGTCTGACGTAATAAAGCTGCTGACTTTTATAGACACTGCAAATGACAAAGCGGTTTTCTCTGAGATTAGATGATAGGTCTTTTTTCAAAACCAAGACAGAAGACTTAAAAGTGCACTGGTGGAGAGTTATTTTGCCATCTCCTTGTCTCTATGGATTCTATGCCTTGAATTTGGACCGCGATGCCCCCTCGAGGACCTGGACCCCTCCCTCCCTTCATGTCCTGGATTAATCTGTCCTGTTAAATTAGTAGTTTCCTTCTGCCAATAGCTTTGGTCTACAGATCTACAACCTTATTGGCAGTGGATACGTCCTGGCCATCTATGCCTGTCCGTCCATGGGAGTGGATCTCTCCTTCACTGTGGTTCTCCTCGAGGTTTCTCGTTTTTTTCCCACTGTTTTTTTTTTTCGAGTTTTTCCTTGCCAAAGAAGGAGGGTCTAAGGACAGGAGATGCTGGGACAATTATCCATTTGCCTGCTTGTTGTTGGACATTCTGTATTTTTGAATTATTTATTAATTATGATTTTTTATTTTTTTTTCTTATTCTGCTTCATTCTCTGACATCTTTGTTTGCTAATTTAACAATTTTGTGAAGCCCGTCAAGATAACTGTTGTTATGATTTTGGGCTATACAAAAATAAACTGAATTGAATTGAATTGAATAATGGTATTAAATGCAACACCAAGGTAAAAAAAAAAAAGTTAAGGATATAATGTTTTTTCATATGCTTATATTACACAAAAATTTACTTGTGAGCTTTTAGCCATGTTACAATGTCATTACCTCCTGAAAACCGAGCTGGAGCTGTGTTTTGTTTCATTCACACATGTCTGAGTAACCCTTTGTCTACATCTCCAAAGCTAAAGATGCTCTGATCCACGTTGTAATGTCATAAGTATTTTTTATGTTGTTCATCTGCTCCTTTTTGCCTTTTGTTCAGTAGATATTGGCAGTTCCAGGGCTGAAGGTGTATGGGGATTAAAACACAGTAGAGCTTCTTGTATTATTTTCTGTATGAGAGAAAAACTAAGTCTAAATATGCAAGATTTGCGAGCTAAACATATGAGAATGGAGCACAATTATGCACACAATTAAACCGAGTATGTCTGTGATGAGGAAACAGATCAGAAAATAGTGTGAAACAAACCCTTTAACGGTGGATGCAGTATTCATAAACAGAAAGTATATTTTATTTGAAGTGCAGGTGAGGAGTACAGGCCTATGTGACAGTGAGCGATTGTGGAAGGGGAAGTACGTGAAGGCTCAGCAGGGGACATGGTTCTTAATGAGAGCTCTGACTGAGGAGTGAACCTGAGTGTCATGACAAAGTGAACACTCTCACACCACGGGAATAGAACAGGACACAAACACAGTGAGAGCTGGCGAGGGTGAGATGTGTTCAGAACATGTTTTTCAATTTTTATGAAAATGATGCCTTCAGATCAGAGGAAACGTTTCTTCAAAATAATATGACTCAAGTAGAAGTACAAAGTAGTGGTCCAAAAATAATAAGTAAGAGTAAAAAAGTATTTCGGCAAACTATTATTCAAGTAAGAGTAACATAAACACTGACTAAACATAACATCTGATTTATAATGTTAAATGAATGTCATTTGAAGGACAAAACATTAAATAGCCCACAAAATCTGGTATTTTCAAAGAGTAGACAGAAATACCGTATTTTTCGGACTATAAGGCGCATCTAAGATCATTACATTTTCTCAAAAATCAAAAGTGGCCTTATAATCCAGTGGCCTTATGTATGACCTTTGGTTGTGTTTAACCTCCAACCGATTTTATGTTGCAACATTTCGGCTAATAACATATTACTCTATGAGGTGAATATAAAATAATAAGTGTAGGAACGAATTTTAAGGCGTGTGCACAAGATATTAATACGTGCGCACAGGTCTGAGACACCTCAAGAGAGTCCTGAGAGAGAATGGGCTTCGCCGTCGTAGTTTTTCTGACCTAGGAACAACTACGTATAGATTTCATCATCAGCCAACTTAATACCCCAGGTCTCCTCCACGGTACCGCTGGATGCAGTGAAGTGCCTGAACACATCAGTGACGGACGTGCTCCTTCCTTCTGCATGATTCACGCAAGTTTGTATTGTGCATGTCATTCCCAGTTCCACACCATGGAAAGTGAGGGAATGTGTTCCAACGTGCTCCCACTCCTCACTTTCAATAACTTGTGCGCACGCCTTAATGTAAAGCGTGCGCACCGGCTATAACTCGTTCGTTTATTGCGCCTTATAATCCGATGCTCCTTATGTGTGGACAATGACAGCAATTAACATATTATTTGATACTGCGCCTTATAATCCGGTGCATTTTATAGCTCGAAAAATACGGAAATGATACTAAATAAATACTAAATACTAAATGATTCTAGTGAAGGTGTATGGAGTTTAAAAACACAGTGGAGCACTTCTTGTATTACCACACATTTTCTCAGTTCTCGGTTATATTTGTGATGATCAAAACAACATTATAACATAGGACAGAAAATAGCGTAATATGGCGGCTTTAACATTTAATACTTCAAAACTACTTCCAAGGCCAACTCTGAGCACATGATGTCACTAACACTAACAAATCCCCACCCAGCACACAACTAATGACTTGGTATGGCGTCACTGTATTACTAATTAGCATTAAGCTTTTGAGCGATAATTAATAAGACTTTTCATTATGCGACAGAGCACATAAAGCTAAGTAGCAGTGGCCCTCATCGTTCACCTGATCCTCCCTCTCTCTCCTGTGGTTCTAATAGGGGCCCGCTCATTGCTATGCCTTAGAGTGCATTGACTGGGAGCTCTGATAAACAACTTTTTAATTGCGAATGCTTCAAGTGTGACCGCTGTCTGAAAGTTTGCATTTTACATCAGCCTAGTTTTCATTTGCACCTCGCATAACAGATGGGGGACGCAATAAGGAGGCTATTGAACACACCACTGATGTTTCGCCTAATGATGTACTGCCGTAGCGTTTGATAGTATCGGTCTTGAGCGAGTACTTTTCATATACTGCTGACAGGAGCGGAAATATTGACAATATAAGTTGAGTATGTCACTGTGTTTTAAAGTGCTGTGTTGCCGAGTGGTAATGGATCCCCTTAATACTTGCTCACACAAGATTTGTTCTGACGTAAAAAGGACGAGGGGAATGTGGCATAAAAAGTTACATCGTTATTTAATAAAAGGCATTTAAAATTTCCACTAACAAATCAACTATTGCATGAATATAAATGTTGAAAAGTGCTTAAAGTGCTTAAAGTGCTTAAAGTGCTTAAAGTGCTTAAAGTGCGTATGCAAAGGGTTTTTCAATTGCACCGAGAAGCCGGCCATATATCGCACTTCCTTTCCAAGACCTTATCTATTGTCCTACAACATTCTAATAAAATCACACTAGGAATAAAGCAAAATGAAATAAAGAAGAATTCAGAAGCAGTGGCAATCTGTTACACCGGGAACAACATATATTAACTTCGGGTAGACCATTACTGACCACCACCCCAGGAATGCAATGAAAGAGAACATTTACCAGTAATTTAGAAGGGGAAGGGGGTCTTGTAGCGTGTTAGGAGCAGCCGCTGTCACCACCGCACACAGCACTTTGAACCCACTTCCCACAAACACATTAGGGCAAACAGATCTTCTTAAGAAAACAGCTCCACTACTGTATGCGCCACGTACGGCACGGGCAGAAAAAAACGATTACTCTCCTACGGCATGCACCCCTATTCGGTGAGGCAGGTGCATTCATGGATACACTACGGGAGGAAATTTACATTTTCACCCAGTTACAAAAGGTAGGTGGGTAAAATAAAAAGTGTCAATAAAAAGGGAAGTTAGAAATGAAAATGCACTTGTATGTCAACCAGGTTTAAAAGATTCTTATGTAACTTTTCTGATGCACCACCTCCTTGTGTCTTTGTGTCTCTGCTTGTGTTTTTTAGTCATTATTCATTCACTGCATATTTAATAGTTGCTAAACAATCTGTGCCATTGGCCCCTTTGACCAACACCAATCACACACTCCTCTTTCATAGTTGGCAATGTGGGTGAAGTGTCTTCCCTAAGGACACAATGACAGACCTTCCTACAAAGTGAGGAATTTTAATTGAACAGCGCACATGCTCAATATAATGTACAATGGTGCAAGATCAGCCATTCAGTCATGGAAAAGACCATTTGAAAAAGACCATTTGTGTGATAACCACTCCATACTTGTACAGGTTAGCTGAGACTAGTGCTACATGCTAGTGATGTTTCCACATTTGGAACTGTTAGTAAAAGAAAGTGAATCCGGGAGAGATGGCCCGGAGCTCTTCTGCTGTTACTGAAATGTACTTGTTTTTACTGTAGGCCATTAAGATTGATGCAGAAACAGTGAGAGGAGGACTCGCTCTGCAACAAAGACGGGCTTTGAATCAGTGGCAGCTCGTCTTTGGTCATTCAAAGCTTGATCTTTGTCCTGGTTTCACTCTGTGATCTGCAACCCACAATCTTCAGCTATAACTCAAGATTTTCCCCACCATTAGAAGTCTTTCACTGCAAATCACGCAGTGGAAACTCAGCTTAAGCTATCAAACCAAGCATGCAGTTACCTTTTGTGGTATGTAAACTCTCAATTCAGGACAAATGTATGTGATATGATTTAGTGATTAGCCTGTACATTCCACCTCTCTATAACAAGACCCCTATTATGCTTGAGTGTGAGGGATAGTTATGTGCTTAGGGCGCTCCTCCCACTCTCCTCTCTCAAAGTAACGATTTGGCCTCTGTCCTGCACACCGATAATCAATGTCTCATTATTCTGTGGATGTGAAGCAAAATGAATATGCAAAGGCCCCAGACTGTGAGCAGGATCTTTCTATTGAGTTTTAATCACTCTGATGAAATACAGTTTGCTCCCATTTCCATAAGCGAGGGAATCAATGCTCTGAGAGGAGGCAAGAAGAGAATGCCGGGATGACTTGTTTTCTCATAACATGATGGAAATCATGACTAAGCAAAGTCTGCCAAAATTGTTACGTTTAAACAAATTTAACAGGAATAATGCATTTTTTTACTTTGTATTTTTATTACCTATTTCTTGTACATTGTTTCAACCAATCACTCCTTTCATATCAAACCAAACTGTCTACTATAGCTTTCTCCTGATTTGTGTGCACCACTTTTCTGCCCCACCTCCACCACAACAGCAGAACAACCACCTTTTCATCTCTTGACTTGACCCACACTCTCATCTTAATATAACTATAATTATAGATCAGAAAACAGTGGAATACAGGCACTTAAAGTATAGAATTATATCAGCAAACTTGACACTGAACAAATCCATACTTTTGATCTCTAAACCTTAATTTATTGTCAACATTTTGATAATAATGTCTGTGTAATGCCTCAGTCTTGTAGGTAGGATTTACAGCAAAAGAAAAATGCAAATCTGTCAACTGGACAAAAGTTTGTGGAAGAGTGACGACGTTTCACAGCTCATCCCAGCAGCTCCATCTCCTGTTGGACAATGTCTTATACTGAACACTGAAACTAATCTGTAACTGGCACATCTACTTATTTACAGTTTGTGTTAGTTAGTTAGGTCTACTGATGCTTGGTCCCATATCTTGTCATTCTGCGCAAACAGTGTATAGTTCAATAGACCCAGCTAACAAACAGAAAACGAAGAAGCAGTTTGGATGTACGGTGGAAATGTAAAAAAAACATGCTGAAAGAAACAAAGACAAATGTTTTTATGAAATGTGCTGCAAATAGAGAAACGATGCAAAGCACAAAACAATGAAAACCAAGAAAACACCTGCAAACAAAAAACTCTGCATAAAAAGTCACCACAACGGAAGAGCTCCAAACCTGCACAATTGAATCACATCCTCTTGAACTCTCTCTTCAAAGTTCGTACGTTACTAAAGTAAAAAGGTACTTCCCATAAAGGGTAAGTACTTCTTTAAGTAACGGTAACGAGCAAACATTGCTTTTTAAAAATAACTTCCCCTACACTGTTGATGAGTGAAATGTTTTTACTCATTTTTGTCCAGTTAACAGAACTGAATTTTGCTTTTACTTTTGATAATAACACTTTACTATAGCATTACTGTACTCCCGCTTAAAAAGTACTACAAAGTTTCACGTTGGAAATCGTTATGCTGTGTAATCACTATAGACTGCAGCTGGCTTATCATTTTATAGAACATTTTATTTCCTATTTGCAAATGTAAGCCATAACTGGATAACATGATATTCAGTGCGCCCTTTATCCTTGACACTACTTTCCCAATGCACTTATCTAACAACATGCAAGTACTTATTATCAACACTGCATTTCCATATTCCTGTCCAATCCTATCTCACACCGAGCCCATTTCTTATAGTAGCTATAACATTTAAACCATCCCATTTAAATTATTCATTATTTGTCAGCCTGCATCCCAGTGTTCCGTGGAAGATATTAAAAATGGAGTAGATTTCATATCGAGTAACAGGGGCGGACGCGCTAAACTCCGCGAAGTTACCCTGTGAGTCATGTGTAGCGCTGAAAAGGATCTCATGCATTATGTCAAACAGATAGGCTTTCTGTGCAAAATGGCAAACAGCATGTAGCTTCCCATTGAAAACCACCCACACGCATTCACCGAGTATACACACATTTTAGTTTTGTTTTTTCTGGTGGGAACTGAAGAGGCGTTTGGTATAGATACAGTAACCCGGAGCTGCGCGGTAGACACATGGCGGATTCGCAATTGGGAACGGAGAGCAATGGGGGTTAACCTTTACTGATTTATTGGCTCAGAGGGATCACTGTCAGAGGATGGGGCTGTTCATTGTCCCGTGCAATGCGATACAAACCAGAGGGCTTTTAGAAGTGGTTACATTACAATGGCTTTGGAGTGGTGTGAGCACAAATACGCACTTAGCCTCCAGAGAAATACATTAGATCGGGGATTATCCAGATGCAAGTTGTCTTTTCTCTTTGGTGCAGTTTTTTTTAAGAAAATACCACAACTGCCTTAAATTTGCATTGTGTAACTCTACTGATGGAGTGTCCATCACCTGCTTGTTTCTATGGATATGTCATTATATTTCAGTTAAAGGTGGTATAGAAACTGAGGCAAAATGAGCTGGATTTGTGTGTTAAATGTGTGAATGAAACAAAGTACAGCTCTAGGTATGTTTTTCATGAACAACATTATAATAAAGATCAGAAAATAGCGTAAATGGGCCCTTTAACTTAGAATCCTGCTGGTCACTGTCCATTGTCCACTGCTTCTTTTCTCCCATCATCACAGCATTTGATCGCACATCCCCGCAAACCTAAACCAGAGTCGTTAGATAAGACTTTAGAGCAGTTCATTAGAAGCTGTGGTTTGGAGGGGATACGTTTCAATTAAAAGTGTGCTCAAAGAGAAGTAGACTGAGGCGGAGTTCCCTCTTTGTGAAACTGAAGATAACATTGTTCCAGCCCCAAGCCCCATACGCTCAAGGGTGTGCAGCGGTCATATTAAGAAACCTGCTGTCTTTTTACTGATAAGCTGCTACAACTTTCACTTGGCATAGCTCATACTTACAACTATTAGTCTGTAATCAATACTATTCTTTGACTTTGTGCTGGTATCAATTATTTATTCATGTATCTAAATATATGAGAATATTTTTCTCACATATTTCGCTCATTTTTAAATCTATTCATGGACTGGAAGCACCCTAAAGGCACACCCAGAGTTGTGTTTTGTTCCATTCACGCATGTTTACCACACAAACTCTCCGATTTTAGTTTTTCTCTCAAATGGAAAATGGAGCTGAAATCATCCAAATGATTCTAGTGAAGGTGGAGGGAGTTTAAAAACACATTGGAGCCTTTCCTGTCTCATCACGAAACACAACTCTGGGTATGTTTTTGATGAGAAAACAACATTATTTTACTTTTAGACACATCAGCTGCGTTTGTGGTAGTGGATCCTTCTGTACTGCCTGGAGACACAAGTGGGCATTAAGAATCCAGCGCTCTGTTGGTTTCAGTCAGTGCTCTCTCTTAGAGTACAGTGTGCCCCAGGGTTTACATTAGCACTTGCCCCCTGTGCTCTGTAGGTGCTCCCCTGGGTGATGTTTTTAGGAAGGACAATGTTGCATTTCACTGTTTTGCAGATGACATTCAAATATATCTGCCAGTGACTGCAAATGACAACCAGAGCACAATCAAAGCTCTGCAGAACTGGGATGTACAGACTTCCTGAATTTAAATAAAAATGAAACTGAGATTGTGGTGTTTGGGCAATCTAAGTCACTGCTTGGGCAGGACAGAGTGACTGGTCCTCTGTCCTCCTATTGTCTCCCTGCAGTCAGGAATCTTGAGGTGATTCTATGTTCAAACTGGACAACTGTCATAAAGTCCAGCTTTTCCAGTTGAGGCTCCTTGCTAAAATAACGCCCTACATCCCACAGATGGTCTTCGCTATCTGTGCCTTTGTAAGATTGTGTGTGGACTACAGCAATTCTCTGTATGTAGGGCTGGACCAGGGCTCCCTGCAGCGCTTACAACATGTCCAGAATGCTGCAGCTCATCTGCTGACAAATACTAAGAGAAGAACACACCTGTGCTGTGTAACCTGCACTGGCTCCCAGTCTTATATAGGGTGCAATTTAAAATGTTATTGATTGTGTTCAGATGTTTGCACCCTATGGGTCCAATCTATTTGAGGGAATTACTGCAGCCCTTTAATCTAGCTGACCAACTCCTGTTAGTTATACCCAAAACTAGGCTCAATACTAGAGGTGACAGAGCCTTTTCTGTGGCAGTGTCCAGACTGTGGAACAGCCTTCCTCTTCCTGTCAGATCCTCTCAGGCTGTAATGCAGTTTAAGACTAGACTGAAAACTCACCTCTTCTCTCTGGCATTTAATACAAGCGAGTCAGGTTATCTTGGGGTTTTTATTGTAGCTTTCACATGTTATCTATATATACATATATGTAACTGTTTCTTCTGTTTCATTGACTTTTATGGGAATCACTTTGGTCAGCTCAAGTTGTTTTAAATGAGCTATAGAAATAAACTTGAATTGAATTATAACATAGATCAGAAAACAGTGTTATAAGTGCCCTTTAAATACCTCCATTCACATTTAAAAACTCATTTACCCCAGCTTTAACACACATTTAAACACATAAGTTCCCATAAACAAAGGTATGAACTGTCCATTTATCTGACACAGCTATTAGATATTCCTATAGCGAGTCATGTGTGTAATCTCTGTTCCCAATCAGTTTGCTGCTTTAGTGACATTTCCACTGGAGAGAATGGGTATTTACTTCTTTCCCATTAAAATGCTTTTAAATGGATCTTGTTCTTTGGCATTTTTTGTTGCTGACATTAACACATTTGTTCTTGAGAGGAATGATGGATGAGTGACTGCAATAGACCAGAAAACAACTATAATCAATCCAAAGCAGAACATCCAATGGCCTCTCAGCTCTCTTCAACTGTAAACCAGCACATAACATGAATACTCTTGAAATACAGGCCTGGGGAAACAAGCAAGCAAACCAGTAGTGCAGTGGGTTAAGTCATGGCACATATCGGGGTTGGTGCTGTAGCTTTGCCTCTCAGTTTGGTCTGTTTGCTGAATGTCTCTACCTTCTCTCTCCCCATTTCACACTGTCCTGTCCCAGAAACTCTTCAGGTTAGAAAAAAACTCAAGAATGGATTAATAAAAAATCAACTGAGTCACAAATTCTGTGTAAATGCACTAAATTATATGAGAAAAAGTCATTCTTGATTTGTCACAAAAGCACTGTGTGGCAAAAAAGTTACACAGTGGGCCTTTAACTAAGACTATACACATTTGGTACCAAACTGAATACGATTGCAAGATATGACCAGAGCCTTGGCAGAGGTGAAGCTCGAAATGATTTTGTATTAATTGTATTTCTTCAGTGTACAAAACATGTACTTTCTTTGGTACTAATCCATCCTTTTTATTTTCACCGTGTAAAAGAAAACCTTAATTAGAAAGCCAGTAACTAATAAGTGACCCCCGGTGCTATAATCTGACAAGTGGCTGAATGATTATTTGAGATCTTGAGCCTTAATTTTAAAGCTGAGTAAGACACAGAAGTGTGAAAATGGAATTCTGCTCATGCAAAGAATAATGTAATTGGAAGAGGCAGACGTGTTGCAAAGTGATTAATTCATGAAATTATGGAATATAATGAGACACCAAAAACACTGTATCATGCTGATAAATGCATGCATAAATAAACCCAAACTTTGTTCCATCAAGTCAGTGTTAAGGGTTGAATTTTAATTAGCTTTAAAGGTGCTCCAGGTAAATGTTTATGTAAGGTGTGTAATGTGGCCACTGGTGAATCGCCATGACCTCAGATGGGCAGGTATATTTGCCAGTCAGGGACACACATGGTTTGTCCATAGCATAAAAAATATCACAAGGGGCTGGAACATATATTGTAGATTTCCGAGTGAAGCACTAAACTCTGAGATTTACTTTTGCTCAAAATGATGGGTGACCAATGAGCTCCTGTTTCACATGCATTACTGAAAAAAACAAATCTGATTGGATGGCCGTGTTTGAGCCAACTCTCCACCATAAAAGTTCCATAGTGCACCTATATAAGTCACTTTTTTGTTCTTATCCATTGCCTTTGCATATTAACCAAGCCTTTAAAATGATCTAGCAGTAAATGGAGGATGTTTTGACGCTCGCCCACCATGTGTGAGGCAGCCACAGGGGACACAGAGAACAGCAATAAAAGAAGATGAGTGAGGGATTTGGATAAGTCACCCAGGATCACCCCATTATGAGCTGTTCCTGTTTAAACCCTCATCAGCATAGCAGGGATTTCCAGTGTGGAGTCTGCAAAGCTCCACCAGCAGGGAAGTCTTCCCCCGAGAGAAAAATCTTATATTTATCCTGCATCTTTCACCTGCCATAACAATACAAAGAAGATTCTTGCTAATTAGCATAGCTTACGCTGCATGGTGGCGAATAGGTTAGCAGTGTCGTGTCACAGAAATGAGGTTCATGGGTTCAAGCCTGAGTTAGTGTCAAGGTGATCTAGGATGTTGTACATGTTTTTCTCCAAGTGCTTTCATTTTCTCATCAACCTAAAACATGCACAGTTTCCATCAGTTTGCAAAACCAAAACAAATTTCAAACTGTTTCACGATCTGGAAAAGTCCTGCTCTGCTATTGATTGCTAACAGGTTTTCCCTGCAACATAAAATAATTCCTATTGTGCTTATGATTGCTATACAGCCATAATCTATGACACAAGTGGATCATTATGTTATAATTTGCACAACATCATAAAGCACATCATCATAAATCACAACATTCATCTAAACTGAGTTAATAAAAGAAACAAGTCAGTTGACTTCCCAATTAGGAAAATGTGGAATTTGATGAGACATCGCCGTAAACGTCATTGCAACAGAGTTGGCAACTCCCATGGATAACCACAGATGACGGTAGTGAGCGGTTTGTGGCTAAATGACAACATAACACTGCAGAATCCTGTAGGTGTCACTGTCCAAGAAAATTAATTGGAGGACGAGGGAAGTACAGAGCAGTGGGCGTTGGTGTAAACAGTGATCGATCTACAGTTTGGCATCTTGAAAATAGGCGATTAAAGATTACACAAACATGCACAAATCATTCCAAATACAAGCTGATTTTGCATAAAGGATGTATCACTAAATGTCAAAACCTAAGGCTAAACCACTGCCATAGTAGTTCTATTAGTTCTTAACAAGGACTCACTCTAATGCCACTGCTGCTGTGAGGATGACGTGAAGGCTCTTTGGGAAATACTGTTTGTCTCACAGAAATGAGGAAAATAGAAAATACCTGTCATCTGGTTTAAATTTATTGTTTTTTTGTATGCTTGTTTTTTAATGCAAAAAAACACAACTAGGTCATTTTAAATTTGCAGTGCTCCAAACTTATCCCACATCTTAATTCTCAATCAATCACACACGCACACACACAAATACACATTCACGCACATGCTAAAATACATAAAACTACATATAGTAAAACATCAGGTTGAATACAGGTGAAAGAGTTGAGAAAGCACCAGGAGCAGATTAATCAGAGCTAGCTAACAACAACTAGCATGCAAACAGCACCTTCAAATATAGAATATGTAATAATATAGATGGAGACAGCACACACTGGTCTCATTTTGCTTTTTTTTTAAATAATATGTGTACTAGAGCAAGAACATTTTACATGGACAAATCAGCTACAGACGCTTTAAGATTTAGCCTATATTATATTTCCCCAGACCATAACCCAACACCACATATAACACAAACTTCTTCTAGAAAACTCTTTTGCTATGTTATCACTTTGCTGCTGTTGCGAGCTTGCCTTTCGGAAATTACAATTCCACCCCGGCAATCTGTTTTACAATACTATTTTCACTGGAAGATGAATGGCTGGCCTGATTACGTTTCCTGTTCTTAAACTTTAGAAAGTGCTGTAATATTTAGTACGCACTGGTCATGGAGAGTAGTTAGTAAGGAGTTATTGCGGCACGAGTGACCGTTCTTCTGCAACATTAAGGCTGCGGGCTAAATTAAAATGTCGGCGCCTTCACCGCTTCTTTACTCCTGGCTGCATGTGGTCTGTTTTGTGTTGTGAAATCTCCACAGTAACTTCACCGTATTTTCAGCTCCAGACCTGATGAGACTAAGCCTTTGAAGTAAGGCTGAGGTGGCCATATTTAAAAAGTTTAGTAAATGTCATCCATGCGCATACGAATAATACACATGGATGAGTCTCTCCCAGGTCTTTTTCGAACCCTCCTTATGGTTACCGGTAAGATCCTTTCCATCTGCAGGACTTCTGGGATTGGCTCTTCTTCCTCAAATTTTATTATATTTTGAGTTGGACGGAGCTGGGAGGAGGAAAAGGAAGGATATTAGGAGCCATGGGTCCCTCCACAGCCTGAGGATAACCATGCAGGAAGGCTGAGAAAATGAATGGGTAAATTAATGGAATAGAGAACTAGAAATAGAAATCATCAGGAGTGAACTTAACTGACAGATGAAGGTTCTTGACCCAGTGGTTTTTGTGTAGTTTTGTGTATGTGTTGCCCAAGACATTTCTGGTTGAAGGAACTTTGGGGGCTCAGTTCTTCAATGGGGGTTCTCACTTTACATGTACATGTTTAGATGTTTGTGAAATCCCTCTGTTGTCCAAGTAAAATCCATGGCAAATGTCAATTGTGAAATGTATTTGATCAAAAAACTTCT
This sequence comes from Scartelaos histophorus, assembly GCA_000787155.1. Lineage (NCBI taxonomy): Eukaryota > Metazoa > Chordata > Actinopteri > Gobiiformes > Gobiidae > Scartelaos > Scartelaos histophorus. Next base: position 18,802 of record KN518045.1, read on the forward strand.
GTGCCATGTTAATTTAGGGCATTTTATAGTTGCAAGTACACCCCCACAAACTGGAAATGCTTGACTTTGCTCACAAATTCTGCTGTGTTCTCAATATGGTGCTCAGACCAGAGGAGCCAAGATGGTCTTCAGTACATACTTGGAGTTATTCGAACGTTACAACACATGGCCCAAGTGGTTCCTGCAAGTACAGAGGGAAATGAGAAAGAACAGCATGTGCAAAAAGCCATGTCTGTTTGAGAATATCCAAAATGGACTTTCAATAGAACAAAGAGAACTAAAAAAACAGGACAACAGAGAATCAGAACCTTGGAGAAAAGGTGTAACACGAGCCATGTATACCTTGCATGGCTGGTGTTTTAAAAAAATCTATAGATGATTTTCAGACAACATGAAATTTCAGTCTATTCCAAACCTACAAACACTTTAAGACAGAAACTGGTCTACAGAACCACAAACAAAGTAATGTGGTCTGTTCCATTCAGTGTACCAGGGACTGCAGTGAGCGTCATATTGGAGAAATGTGCTAACACAGGCGAGAGAGCAATAATGGACCTCAGTCTGCTGTACATGTCCATCTCAAAACCACTAACCTCTCCTTTGAGTATAGTGAGTAGTGTTTTTTCAGATTTTGGGGGGATCCGATCCCAAATCCAATCTTTTATTCAATTATTATATATCACAGCCAGTGTTCAGGGGGAGCCAAGAGAACAGGAAAGCCTCTTATAACTCTCAGTCTTACTCCACTCTGTTGTTGTGATTGGTAATGAAACGGGCCATTTGTTCAAAGTATTTTTTCTGGAAGGCCTTCTACCACATTTGCTGCCTCATTTGGTGTAAAAAGCCTGTAGCATCTCAGAGGTAGCTACCTCTTTAGCTAGATCCTTGGCTAGCTTCTCACAGTCAGGGCGGATACAGGGAAGACAAACTGCGTATTTCACACAATCCAATGGCCTGTACTTCTGTCCTTTGAACTGCTCATGTTGCACCTGGTAATTGATTAAAACCAGTATATAAACAACATTAATATCCAAAGTCATAAATCTACACAATTAGATTTGCATAACAATATGGTGGATTATTAATGTTCTTCACGCTGCAATAATGACTGGAGTTAGCAGTCAATGTGGATTATGTTTTTTGTTTTTCCTGTGAGGTCTGGACGACTTATGTTTTAGTTGATGACAAATATTCCGAGCTGGACATGATCTTAAAAATGCCATCACAGAAATGCTAACAAGGCATCAGCCTTACTTCTTAGTCCAAGAGATTAGATGATTAGAGCTGCTTTTCCAACATATCTACACTCTACTGAAAATCCTATAGAACATAAGGCATAATAAATGTCTAGTTACATTAGCTGACTCATAAAGTCTCCTCACAATGACTACCTGTCCTGACAAAGCTGAATAATTTAGTGACTCAGTCTCTCAAAGTAGAGCTGCAGTCCTTGGCATATACTTAAGGTTAATCTAAGACATTCCACAAAAGACGAGACAATTAAATATTGATTAGACTTTAAATGGAAATGGATGAAGGGGGCCACCGTCAGCAGAACAAAACCATAGATTAATGTTGCATGTTGCTTTAATCAAGACCAAATCATTAAAAAGGATGGGGCACAACTTCATTCAGAGCTCTATGAATAGGCTCAGGGTTGTGATGATAGTAGTTGTGACGGTTTAAATATCAATGGCTCCATTCGGACTTTCTCTTGAGGACAAAGAAAGATAGATGATGACAGCAGGTGCAGGGTGCATTGGTGTAGCCAGTTGTGTATTCCACTGAATTCACTTTCTCCTGTCATAACATGTCCCATACCGCAGGACAAACAGGTAACTGTGGACACTACACCAAGCACATTTATATGCTAAGAGGTTATGATGGTGCTGTTATCTAAAATTGTGTTGCAAATCCATGCTTTAAAACACATATTATTATTATTATTATTGTGATTCCCTTTAATTAAACATGTTTTTGATTACAGTACTGTATTTCATATTTTTTAACTTCAAATAATTCCCTCTACTGGCAGTAACTGGAATGAACAATCAGAAATTATATTATAATTTTACACTAGTGGAGCAACAGAACAAGTCTGAAAAAGACTTATGGACTTAAAAACTGGGAAGTCTTGTTTTTACCTGTGATGCAACAATCTGGGCAAAATGTGAATTTTCAAGTTTGAGTTAGTACTTCTGATAAAGGCAATTTCATAATATGTGTAATTGAAACATGGAAACAGGAAGTGGCTTGGATAACATATTTGAGTTAACCTTCTGGGCATGAGTATGCAAAGAGGAGGCTTTTGGTTCATCGATAAACACAGCATTTATTTGGTTATATTCCCATTTATTTCTAAGAACAGTATAGTCATGTATACAATGAAGTTAAAGTTTGAATTAATGCAGTTCGAAACATTGCACGAGTCTGATTTTGAACTTTGTTAAACATGCTTGGTTGAGTGTTTCAGGCTACATTTAAAAGTAAAACAGTATGTTTAGTTGTAACCAATCACTGAAGACAACAATTCATGTTTTCCAAACCTTGAAACACTCAGACAGCCCTCCACGCCTACTACATGGCGGAAATGCTTAACCGACTGTGCCACTGTACTTCCTTTGAATGCAATGTCAGGTCTGAACAAGCTGATTAAATGGCTTTCTTCATCTAAGCCATGCTCTGATCTGTACTTTGGTTTCTCCAATTACATTTATAGTAAATTATAGACAGATTTACTCTCCTCAAGGGCATCACTCGAAATCTATTATAAAGCAGAGAAAACGTATTAGAGTTAAGTGCAGCACAGCAGGCCTGCAGACTTCAGAGCAGGTGTTATGGCGTTGCACAGAGAGGCTTTAATAAGGCAGTGTCAGGAGAACAGACCTCCAAGGAGAGCAGGGGATCAGTCTGCAGAGCTAGCCCCCACTGCACCCCTATAGGACAATAAACATTTGGATATGCACCTGGCTACTCTTCTGATGAGGACTTCTGAATAGAGGGATTAATAAAGGCGTAAAATGTGTTTCCAATGACTGCCCAGAGGAGACCGTAATCATATTATGTATAATGTTTGCACAGAACAACAGAGCCCTTTACCTGGTCAGTGGGAGCAGGCAATGAGAAGAGCGCTATTTGTGAAATGGTCATTCGTCCTCTATAAAAGGTATGGAGGAATATGGTGTGGCAGTTCTGTTTAAACATATTCACTTTAATTTAGGTCATGCTATGTCCACTCACAGTCAGAATAGGGAACGGGAAGACTAAATGTACGCAATTAAAAGTCTGTTAATGCCAAACAATAATATTCAGTCCTCCATAACATCAGAGACTTCTGTTTTATGTTTATTATTAAAGTAAAAGGACAGACAAAATGAGAATTTGTATTTCTATAGGCCACTGTAAAAAACACAAACCGTAAAGGAGCTGATATTGAGCATTTTTGGTGGATCAGATATTCGCTTCCAAGATATTGGTTCAGCAAATTTAGTCTATAAATTGGTGTAATAAGACAATTTATTGGCCAATGTTGGCCCAAAACGTCTCATAATATTTAACCTTTATTTTTACAAAGCTCTTCTATAGTTTCAAGACACATTTAGAGCATTTTTATCTTATGCTGTTAGTGTATAAAGGAGGTTTAAAGTCCAGACTGGGCTAAGTTAGGTAGGCAGTGACTAAGATTAAGGTTAGGATCCAGGAAATTAATGTTAACTGCAATTTGAAATATAAAAACCCAACATACGTGTGTTTACTGTACTTCAAAATAATAAATCACAATAACATAAAAACACAGTTTAAGTAAAAGCATCATCATCATCATCATCTACTACTACTACTACTGCTACTACTACTACTACAAAATAATAAATCACAATAACATAAAAACACAGTCTACTACTACTACTACTTCAAAATAATAAATCACAATAACATAAAAACACAGTTTAAGTAAAAGCATCATCATCTACTACTACTACTACTACTACTACTACTACTACTACTACTACTACTACAACAAGCACGCATTGCTCAAAGTAATTCAACAGAATATGTCCAATTCTGTCCACTCACAGCCAGAAGTCGTTTGCTGTGATTTGTGTGTGTTTGTTCATAACTCTGAGATCTGGTCATCAGAGACCATGCTACGTCTACGTCTAAGAAACAACGGTCAAATAAAACAGGGGAACATAACTGGCTGAGAGCTCTTGGGAGTTTCCAATCAATATCAGTTGAGACCACAGCTGACTGATTTGTTCACTCACTCCTTCAAAACCTCAGCTGTTCTCCTCCGTCCTTGTATAACTATTTAACTGCATCGCCACCTTAAACTCCCCCACCAATCTAGACTTTAGACGAACCACTTTACTCTATCATCAGTTCAATAGAAGAGCCAGTTTAGTGCCTATCAAATTTTCTATCTCCACCACCCCATCACCATAATAGCGAGGTTCTTGAGGTGAAAATATGTCCGCTGTGTCGTGTCTGCATCTAATTACAAGGCATTTTCTTGTCCGAGAATTAGGTAGTGCGTACTTAGGATGCTAGTATTTAGAATTACTGTGATGGCAAATAATTAGGACTGCATAAGGTAAGTGAGGAATACCTTTAGACCACCCTTTAAAATTGCATGCGGTAGGTTTTTGGATCAGGCACACAGCTTATTGCCAAGTCATTTCCTCTATAATTTCTGTGTATCATTTGGTTCTCTCACCTCAGGTTAAGGGTGTTTAGCACTTTGCCCTTTTCCTTTCTTTTCTAATAAGCCACCATGTTTGTTCTGGCACCCAGACATCGGAAAATCCAGCAACGGCCAAGCACTCTCCTCCATCTCATCAGAAAAAATAGCCATATTACTCTATTTCATCTATCAACGTAATTCTATGTAATTCCACACAGTAAATACTTTCTATATATTATTGTACTTAAAGAAGAATGATGTAACTTTTCTAGCGGGGGGTCTGCCTATTTAGTCCCCATGATGATGCAATTGTGTTGTGTTGTGTCACAGTGTGGTATTAAATTTAAAAGTGCTCTTTTTCAGAAGTGTAGTTTGTCAAATGCTTTTCTCCATGAAGATGTTATAGCTTTGTCTAGAATATTTCACAGTATGGCATTAAATCTTTTATCTTGATCTGTGAAGAGGCAATCTCACTCTCAGTCAGAATGCCTGTTTTTCAAGATATTTTTCAGTAATAAAACCACCTGTAATTGCATAAATGTAAGCTAGAGCTGTTTAACGTCATACTGTTGAACATTCAGGCAGAGCAATGACATACCCATAGAAACAAGAAGCTGACAGACCCCCAACCAAAAAGTAACATAGTACACCTTTAAGTACCTCCATGGTACAAACAGGAGATGCCACCAAGATACCAGTCAGAACTGTGCAAAGAATGGCCTGCTGACTGTTCAATGAGGTTCATTTAGTCTTCCAATAATTTATGTTATTTTATTATCAGAAAAAACAAATGAACCACATTGGACTTTTATGCATGCATATCCTTTGAGCAAGAAAAATACCCATGATGCCCATACCAAATACCTATATCCATACTTGAATGGATGATAGATGGATAAATCTATTGCCACACTGTGAAACATTACAGACAATGTATTACCATCTCCATGGAGACAAGCAGGTGATGGATCTACATCCAAAAAGTTACACAATGCACCTTTAAAAAATCTTCCATTACATCTTTAGTTACATAAGAAACTTTGCATAAATCCTCCATCTTTTATGCAACGTCTCCTCATGTTTATTCATGCACTTCCTGTCTTTTCAAATGGCACTGAAAAATGGCTAAGACACGTGAGAAAACCAAGAAACTCCCAGTGTCGTATAGCTTGATTATCTCACGTATTTCCCCTGTATATAAATGTTGTACACTGCACAGAGCCAGGAGTGCACTTGGGGAGAGGTCAGGGCTGGTAATGATGAACGACAGAACCAATCAGAGTCCCTCTCCTGACCGTGTGACTTTCCCACAGAGGTATACCTGCTCATTATGCAGCCAGCGCACATCTTCTAAGTAGGCTGGCTAGCTCTTATCGATTGCTAACCCTCGCCACACGCAACTACTTTTAAAGTCAGCCGCCACCATCGCCAATGCATCACTCTGTTGGCACGACTCAAAGGGAAACTGCCAGGAGACTCTAGTGGAATCCCAAAATGGTAGATTAGCCGACATTAGAACAACTGCAAGAAAAGTGAGATATATAACAAGTGTAGTGTTCAAATATGATGTAGAACTGACTAATAATTATATAATTGTGAGGTATTGATTGCAGATGTCATATGGTGTGTGGGGTCCCTCAGGGGTCAATTATTGGACCTATATTATTTAAACATGTTCTGCTAAATAATTTATTCTGCTCAACACATTATAAACACATGAATCAATAGGACATCATCACAAAACCAAGCATGTTCTAGTGGCTACAAATGAGAGGGCAAAAAGGGGATCTTCTGGATATTTTAATTGCCTTGTTAAGAAATTGTGCTATTTACAATATATGGAAAAATACATAAATCAGACTTAACTATGCAACTTTTTGGTCTGTCGGAGGTCTGTCACCTGCTTGTTTCTATGGAGATGTTACTGCTCTGCCAGGAATGTACCACAGTAGGACATCAAATAGCTTATATTTATTCACTTACAGGTGGTTTTACTGCTCAAAAATACCTAAAGACACAGGCATGCTGACTGTGAGTGGAGTTGTCTCTGAAACAAATCTGACCTGTAATTTGGTCTGGTTTGGTCTCCATGTAGTTAAAAAGTTTTAATGCCATACGGTGAAACATTCGAGACAAAGCAATAACATCTCCTTGAAGAAACCCATTTGACGGACCCTCTACCAGAAAAGTTACACAATGCACCTTTAAGATAACTGTGGAAAATTAACACTTTTAATCTTCAACTTACTAATATATTTCTTCATAAATCAGTGTGTCTTACTACAATTTCTGGGTATAAATTAGAGCAGGATAAATGTCAGCGATGTGTCATTGGACAGTGTTCTCAGCAAAGGAAATCACAGCTCATTGTTCATGTATGTGGCTCTCAAAATGGTTTCATCAATCTTTATGAGGCTTAGTGGAGGTATTGACTCAGTGAATATCTAAAAGAGATTAGATCTCACTGGAAAAACATGTTAAGGATGGGCTGAGTCAGTCTATAGTCATTATCGCACATAGGTCATTTTTGCAATATGGCTGTTAAGAACTGCAATATCAATATTATTGGGATATTTTAATATGCTTTTTAACTTAATAATTTCATTTATAATTAAAAAATACTTCAATTGCTTAAATCAGGACTAAATCCAGGCTAATTTGGACTGGATATCTGGTTTATTAAAATATTTTTTTTAAAGAAGACATATTGTGTTTAAGTCATGGATCATGGGGCATTCTTTGGGGCATTTTACATCACAATATTTATCTAAAATGAATTTAGATAGAAAAGAAACAAATGCACTGACTTCCACGCTGGAAAACTGGTGGCAAATTGATTTCACCATTGATTTCACCATTGATTGTTTTATTTTATTTTTTTCAATTAGTACTAAAATGGCTACGCAATACAGCATATCACCAATTAAAATAAAATTGGAGAACAAAGAAAGTACAGATCAATGGATGTATAATACTGGTGGCAATAACATCTTCGGTACAGGAATATACAGTTTACTCAAACATGGAGGGAGAAATAATTATAAAATGGTTAAAAGCTCTGAAAAGTCAATTTTGCTTAATAGGGATGATTTAGCAAACAGTGAATATTTGGATTTTTAACCTTAGTATTATTATTGCACTTTGTTAACTATGTTGTAATATGGATTATTGTGTCAGTCAATATAATGTGATATATTGATACTATGGTGATGTATTGTGCAGCGCTGCATGCATCCTAATAGGCTCCATTCACACTGTCATAATAGACTGCATATTTTGACTGGACAATGTCATTTATTACAAGGCTGCAAGTCACCACAATGTCCTGATGTGGTTACACAAAGATGAAGGGGGAGAAAGAAAAGAAAATTGAAGCGACTCGAAATGTAATATCTATTAGTGTGAGTTGAGCAAACACATAGAGAAAGAGTGAGACAAAATGAGGGTCTGAAATGCACCACGGACCAGCAGTTAATGGACTCATGCTCAAAGAGTGATTTTCTGTGGGAGCAGAGAACACATTACACATGTCCGCTGTTTCAAGATTTCATCACAACCCCGGCAAAGAATGAGCAGCATTTCTAGCAGCATACTTTTACTCCTACTAGAGTAATATTTTTATTGAGGTAACAGTAACAGTACATACAAGTGCACTGTGTAACTTTTTGGTTGGGGGTCCATCTCTTGTTTCTATGGTATGTCATTGCTCTGCTTTTGGTGTTCTATAGTATGACATTTCACAGATTTACCTTTCATTTATTCAGTTACAGGTGGTTTTATAGCTTAAAAATAACTAGAAAAACAGGCATTCTGACGGTCAGTGGGGTTGTCTCTCGATCTGACCTGCAATTTAGTCTGGTTTAGTCTCCATGAAGAGAGAAAGGTTTAATGCCATACTGTCAAACATTCTAGACAATGCAGTAACATCTCCATTAATAAAAGCATTTGACGGAACCTTCACCAGAAAAGTTACACAATGCACCTGTAAAAATTTATGCTGACAACATGAAATGATTAGAACATTTGTGTTTTTGCACCGTTCCTTCAGGCGTATAATATTTGTGCCCATCCTTTGAAACTACCAGATTTTATTTATAACGTTTTGTCTTTCCAATCACATTAACTTCAATTTATAAATGTTATGTTGCAAAATTACTCTTTATACTTACTACTGTACTAGTTTTCCCAAATACTTGGATCATTTCTTGGAAGGTTATTCTTACTTGAATACAATTGTTGGTTACTCTATCCACCTCTGTGTTTTTGTAATTATTATTTGATATGGTGGAAAAGTATCTATGCTAAATATTTATCAGCTTTACATCAGTTAAGTGGCAATTTGAGAAAAAACATTTAGAAGAAAAGTACAGAACTAAAGTAGTGGTGAGTACCAATAGTCTAAAATAGATTCCCTATGCCATCAACATTATGCAGTGACAATTTATGCACAAGGAAGGTCTTTTTCTGTCAATTTAAGAGCTTGATTTAACAAACTAAAGGCAATGTTATTTCTTTTTGTTAATCTAATCAAAACTATTATGGAACGATTATGGAATTACCTCTACATACACATAAACTTCACCAAAACTAGTGAGAACTATGCAAGATTTTAAGTTAAAAATTGGTTTTAACAGTATTTTAATGAAGTTAGTAGTAATAACTTGTACTTAAATGCTTTAATAACAAGATACTGGCAGAGATTTCTAAATGCTAAAGCTATTTTTTACCTTTTGTTTGTCCAAGGTTTGGATAAATGGAGGAAGGAAATAATGCAAAGCTGCATAAGTCTTGGCACAAAAAGAATACTTTTGCAATAAGGTTAAAATTTGTAAATTCAAAAATTCAAGAAGTGTCTTAAACAGAAGTCTGAGATGAAGACGAAACTTAATCCACTTTTCAAACTTAGTCCAGTTGACTTTTTGTTATGGAACCCACCAACTTGTTCGACTCAGGAATTACACAGACATATTAAACAGACATTACCATTTAAAATATTCATTGATGTTCCAGTCTAAATGTCATCCCCATTCTCTTTCACAGCAAAATTCCAATTTCAAAACACGACCTTCCTTCCCACAATCCTAATAATATATGTCCAACTTTAATATGATTTGCACCGACTTTGGTTTCAAATACTATTAGCTCAGTGGCAGTCAACTCTAAATTTGTGGGTGTATTTTTGGAAATGCATTCACAGGTCCGGGAAGAAATCCGTCTTGATTAGCTAAAATAATGGTTTAGCATGTCAAAAATATATAAACTATTTACAGTAAGTGGTTACCTGTGAACGAAACATAGCATTTACTTTAATAATGTATGTCAGGGCTAATCTATCAGATAAAAAAATAAATTACACAGTCAAAATGATAACTTAACCACATATGCATTTTTTTTTCCATTACCCCTGACACATAACCATATTTGTTGCAACAGCATTTCAGCACCGCCTCCCATCTCTAATCTGTATTCTGTCCAGACGTGTCTCGTACAGTGTGGATCTGTGTGAATCAATGGACAATAAAGAGCAAAGAGCACCTCCCCCCCACCACTCCATCCACACCGGGCAAGAAAGAATTCAGGTGCTTGTAGAACAATTTATTTTTGACCCGTTCAATCTTTATGCAAAGCAGTCAATATTATACATGCTCAGGTCTGGCTGTGAAATGAGAGTCTGATTACCAGGTGTTGAATTAGCTGTGTGAGAGTGGATACGGATTCAAGGGTAGCTCCACAGGTTTCTCCATAAACAAACTCGAAGCTTTAGGGGTGCGCAGGATTTTTGTACAAGACGCCAAAGGTAGCTAAAAAGAAATACCCAGGAAAGAGCCAAGAATGCAAACAAACTGTGCACTTGGCTTGAACCTCTTGAACATTCGAACTGGAATGGACGAGCGCGCAGGCTGCCACTGTACCCAGACGATTTTATATTTTAGAGAGACTGGAGAGGCTGCTACAGACTACTGGGAATACCATATGCCAGAGTGGGGCAGTGGCAAAACTGTCCTCGTGTCCTTAGGCAAGTAACTTCACCCGCATTGCCTCGTAGGAATCTGGAACGTGCATGAGTTTTAACAATTAAAGACTGGCAGGCTCACTCCCTCCAGTCCAGCTGTGGTTACCATAGTAATTTAACATTAAAGTTCCAATATTACACAAAATTGACTCTTGTGAGCTTTAAGCCGTGTTATAATATTGTTACCTCATCAAAAACATACCCAGAATTTTGATTTGTTTCATTCAAATATGTTTGAATAATCTTTTATTATAAGCCTGTCTAGCTTCAAAACTCAACATGCTCTGTTCCACCTTGTGATGTCATGACGTAGGAGTTTAAAACACAGTGGAGCTTCCTGTTTTATCACATGACATCACGAGCTAGAACAAAGTTTGAGAAAAGAACTCAGCTTAAATCTGCAGTATTTGTGTGTTAAACATGTATGAATGAAACAAACACATTTTTTTATATGGACTCTTAAATGAGTATGAAGAGAATAAATAATGTATGAAATTGTAAGAGGGAGCTATAGTTTAACAATTAATGATGATGAAAAATCTATATTATGTTTTTTTCAAAATTTGTCTAGCTTATTCGTTATTAACAAGTCCCATCATTGCAAATTGAGGACTAGAAATATCTATGAGAATCCACAGAGATTGCTTTTTGCTTTTCACAGTGTAAACCAAGTTCCCATATATAAAACTTAATTCATGTACATTTATTTTACCCATTTGAACCTTCCACATTCATAAATAATTGAAATTCTCTGTACTTTCTTGCTTCATTCAGCTTCTGTTGCAGAGTGCCAGGGGTGGGAATGGGGTTTGTTCGAGTCTCAAAGGAGGAAATACAATAATGCACCAAGGGCCATTATAGAAGAAAGAAGCTGGACGACAATGGCGAGCACAAGTCACCTTTTTGCTCCATTAAACTGTATATATGGATTGTTTAATATCCATATTACCTTCTGTTTGCATAGGGCAGTAACATGTGTCATTAATTCTCTACATTAATTATAAATGACCGCGTGAAAGACATTGTTACATTGCAGCATTATGTCCCTCCGGTTTCCATTGGAATAATTTTATTCAAACAACTTGACATGGGCTACGCCAATGAAGTATTATAGGACGATGAAAATATGACACAAAAAGAAAAACTACAAGGTACAGGTAAGGTACAAGTTGGGCTCAATATGATAATTAAAAGTACATGACTCAAAGTACTATGTGCATTTCAAATATTTCTGCAGGTCTGATTTTGTTGAAGTGAAGCCATGTACAGTAGCTAATATTTGGGCTACTACAGTAAATTCTCTGCTACTGCTGACGGATAAAGGAAACAGAAAACAATCCAAGGAATCATTGCTTAAAAATAAAGATGCACTAGGTAATTTTTCTGATAAAAAAGTCTATTACCTTCTTGAAGATGTGCTTGTCTAGTCTGGAATATTTCAGAATATGGCTTTTAAACTTATCTAGTAGTAGGTGACACCACATTTCCAAGGTATTTTTGAGCGATAAAAATTATAATTGAATAAAAGAGAGATAGATAGTGGAAGATACAATCACATTTTTATGGAGACAAAGAGACCCTCCTCCAAAAAACAAATAAATAAAAAGTACACAGAGCACCTTTAAAGATCCTTTCTTAGACAGAATTGGTTCCGAACTTTAAGTTATGTCTTAATGTTGTTACCTCATCAAAAACATACCCAGAGTTGTGTTCTTTTTCCTTCACACATTTTTTAAAACCCTTTATTGATCTACATCTTTCTTCATTCAAATTCAGAATGCTCAGTTTCACATTTAGTTCAGTAGAGATTGGGCAATTCCAGGGCTGAAATTATCAAAATGATTCTAATGAAGTTGTACAGAGAACACAGTGCATCATTACTTTATTACCACATCATATCAAAAGGTGGAGCAGGGTGTTTTCTGATAGAAGAACTCTTAATACACTTTGAATTAGACAAACTTTATTGATCCACAAGGGAAATGATTTAGACACAGTTGATCACATATCACAACATTTTGCCATAAATCAGAAAATAGTGTAATATTGAACCTGTAAAGAAGTTTAGACGTCCAAACCATGAAAGCGAAAAGTGCTTCCTCATTGTTCAGATACCAAAACTATTATGTTCCATTATAAAGCCCATTAGGAGAAGCTCATTCTCCAACAGGCCCATACAGCTTCACTCAAACAGGGAGATACAGGACAACATTTATACTACACAACTGTGCTTTTATGTAACAGATAAACCTATGTCCTGTCAATTATGAGTCCATCTTTGCACCTTACAACCTCCTGTATAGCTGTATACCTAAGATATATTTGTATTACTATATTTCTATATTTTATTTACATTTATATTTTATTTATTTATATACATTTACTTTATTTGACACTAATCTCTTATTGTACTGTCACATGTGGAGCTACTGTCCAAATCATTTCCCTTGTGGATCAATAAAGTCTAAGTCATTTTAAACCCCACGTATAAAAAAAACATTGTTGCAGCGCTTTACAGTGTAGAACAGTATGAAACTGCTTGATGTTGCCAATAGGAATAAACAATTTCCATATCAGCACCATTGAAATAACTTTCCTACTGGCTCCGGTCTATTGATTTGCTGTATCATCAGGCTGGAGGGCTGTTTGTTTGCGTGTGGCAGCTATCCAAATATTCTTTCTGTAATAATGGCCCATGATAGAGCCCCTGCTTATGATAAATCACTCGTCTCTTAAAGTTTGACAATACTGACATTGCAGCAAAATACTTTAAGCGTAATTTATAGCGAAGGGCAGGGTCAAACAGACACTCTCATTGTTTAGAAGCGGACTTGGAGTTAGGTGACGGTGTGAGAGTAGCATTCTGAACACTTGATCTGCGGTTTAAATATATATAATTTAAGTGCTGTTATTGAAATAAACGGGTCCTTAGATGAATTTGCATTTGACAGTGTGATGCAGCGTTTAGTTAGAGCTGCAGGCGTTTAGCTACATCATTATTCCTGTGAAAGGCTGAAATTGCACAGAGCTTTAACAAAGCAGAATGAATGTGTTAACCAGGAGATTATAAAACAGGCTACAGTGTGATTTTTATAATGCATTTGTAGGTTTAATGAACAAAATGTGCTTGAATTGTCTCTTAAAGGTCTTATATTACACAAAATTGATTCTTGAGCTTTAAGGCATGTTGTAATGTTGTGACCTCCTCAAAAACATATGTGGAGTTGCGTTTTATTTCATATTTCTCACATGTTGTTAGTCTGTCTACATTTCCAAAGCTTAAAATGCTCTGTTCCACCTTGTGATGTCATGAAGCTGTAGTTTTCAAGTTAATAACTACATTTTTACCTTTTGTTCAGTAAGGATTTGCAATTCCAGGGCTGAAATGATCCAAATGATGATGGAGTTTAAAAACACAGTGGTGCACAACTTACTTAAATGACTATTTTTATACCAGTAATTCAGTTCGTTGACAAAAAAACAAAGCAAAACAAAAAAGAACAACTTTGCAATATGAAGGAAGAAACAGGAGTAGTAAAGTTAAACCACAGCGACTTTACTTTTTTTTATGTAACATTAGCATGAGATATTAGCATTATCAGCCGTCAGGTTCAACTGTTTCTACCCAGTCAGTTATGATCAGAGTTGAACTATTATAAACAACAAATGAGCCAATACCTTCTATACTTCTGTTGTTTGGCTGATGCAGAGAAGCTTTTGCCTTTTATTCCACCATAACATATCAGCGCTCAGGTAGAATATTAGCCCATTCAGTAACCCATGCATATTGTTTTTCATTCATTTCCTATCACTGCGCCGTGTGTGTGGAGTAAATTAAACAGCCCCTAATGTGAAGCAAAGAGGATTCTGCAGCCCCCGTGTTTTTTACTGATAAGCTTTTGCAAATAAAAAGGGATAAATAAATAACTTTTGAAATGAGACACAAACGCGTGTGCTTTTGGCTTGGATCGGCTAAAAGTGGCATTATACTGCAGCAGCACATTGGGAGATAAAGGGTTATGATATTCAGACGAGAGGGTTTTTAATAAGGCCGTGCTGAGCTGTTGTACAGATGTCTGGAGCAGTACTTCTCCACTGGGATAGTACTGTATATCGACCCCATCACACCACCATGCAGGCTGCTGTTCTTATTTCCCTCTAACCATTAAACACACCACGCTCAGCTGCACTTTACTTTATGGGAACATCCCAAAAAGTGTTAAATGAGTTTAGATGGTTCTATCTAACATCTTCACTGCAGAAGTGCCTGTTTCAGTGATATTAACATGACAGCTTAGTGGATGATGAGCACAACAAGGTCTCAGGTTGGACCTGGGGCTGCATGTGGCCCCCACCAATCTAAAACATGCATAAGGTATAATCCTGCAGCAGAGGGTCCCAGGCTCTGCACTGTGCCCTCAGTGCTCCCGACAGGTTACCCCAGCAGCAGTGCAGAGGCCAAAGGTAGGTGACAAAATGACAAATTAGCCCACAGGGATCAAGAATGTATACACTTACCTAAGGCTGTACTGGCAACCCCATGTTTTGACAGTGAATTCTTCTTGTCTGTGCCACTGTTGTCCCACACTGTATGTACAGTCTGTACACTCAAGCTGTTACTAACACAAGTGTTTGCACCGCACCTCACTGCAGCCACAATCCACTTCAGTATTTAGAATGGATCTATTTAACTGGCAACTTGCTGGGCAAACCCTCGCTTAAGCAGTTTAATGCTTACTCTAGTGTTATTACTGTAACGGATGTAAACATGCATTTGATGTTATGTTTGCATTGACCTCACTGTGAGTCAGTATTTCAGCAGCTCCTTTTTCTTCACTAGCGAAGCTGTTTGCCACATAGACTAATGCTACTTCAGAAACACTTAAGTAAGAGTAGAGCCACCACTTACACTGCCACTTTGCCATCAAGGTCAAAGCACTTTTTCGCTATTCTCCATGTACAAATTTCTCTTGAAAATCCACTTTAGCAAAATTATATTTTAGAAAATCATATCTGAATATCATCAATTTTCATAAATTTTTGGTATGATTACAGTCACCTTTATTACCAATATTTAGCATGTATTTTGTCTGTGTACAGGTTTGGCTGTGTACAGGTTTGGCTGTGTACAGGTTGTCTGCACTGGTCCATAATGGACTCCAGTGTGGTTGGTCAGTTGTCTCGTGTACATACACAGTGAGGGAAATGCAGTCCACCCTCTGTTGACTTTGGCTGCCTCGTGTTCATTTGGCCACTTGTAAATCTATAGGACACATGATAAGGCTGGGGGCTTACCTTGCTTCTGGGATGCATCCTCCTCCTTGGAGTATTTTAACCAGTCCACTAGAAAGATAAACGCTCTTATCTCACCATTCTGAAAACTTACATGCATGTATTATCACTGCAGGCCAGAACAGCGATAAAAAATAACTCCTAAAGCAAGAAGATTAGCAATATGGAGGCTGAGCATTCGTGTTTTATATTGAACCTTTATGTGGCAGAGACGTGAAAAATTCTACTTAACATAAAAATATCAATTACTTTCCAAACTGTTACCAACTTGTTTTTGAATTTGTAGAGAAGATATATACAAAATAGACTTTTAAGATGATGAGCAAGAGTCAGAGTAGTTTAATTATTTCTTCAGATCAGAGTTTGCTGTTGTAATCTTGTATTGTCCCACATTTAAAAATACAAAAGACTTGTAATGTAGCTCAGTGCTGTAACATGCTTGGGTTCTTCATGACAGATAAACTTGATCTATAATGTGGGACATTCTAGACAAAGCAATAATATTCCCATGAACACAAAGAGGTGGCAGATCCTTCTCTAGAAATGTTATGCAGTGCGCAATGCTCATGCACATGCTCCAAAAATGTTCCATTTCACACACCGCACATGGCTCTGCACTGCTGATCCTTTCAAACAATTAAACATTAAGTCATAGACGTAGGGTTAAAAATGTCAGAGATAGAAAATACCTTCGCAACAGTGACAAGGGCCTGGAATGGAGAATCTGCTCTGTGGGTTTGGAGCCATTGTAGGCCATGTTAAAAAAGGTCCGTCCGTCTAATTCTGAGATATTGAAGTTTAAAGTTCTGACCACTCAGGAGTAGGAGCACAAAGGAAAAGTGAAATGGGTTTTTGCTCATTTAAACCTAAAGTCCTGACCAAAACCCACACATTTATTCAGGAACAAGTGCAAGAATATATTATAACTTGAATTCGAGAAAAGTGTCAGATGTGTATTATTTCAAAAGTTTTGCCTTTTTTTTTTCATACAGCAGCACATTTGAAAAGTTTCATTAAAGCCCCAAATAAATCAGCAAATTGAAATTAAATTCATATAGACGGCAACTTTTTTTCTCTTACATCAACTCAGCGTGAGCTTTTGATGTGCAGCTTCATCGCAGACATCAGATAGCTCAGACATAATTCAGTCATTTACCAGCAGATCATCTATGCCCAAAATGAACACCATTATTCACAGCAACGCTCTGATTCGGGATTACTGCATATTTTAAACTCTCATCTGTTCATCTGTTCTGATTGTACCTCTGCCATAATTGGCATAGGGCCGATGGGTTTTGAATAAAAAAAGTTTAAAAAAAAAAGCCTCTTTTTAAGACTGGTCCAGGGACTATGTAGTTCTGCAGCTCCCATAAAGCATCAGGAAATGTTAGGGGGGAAATGCCTTCGCTCACTTTGACATTTCCTCTACAAATCTAATCAGCTCAATCATGGAGGCCCTGTCAGTTACAGCGGCCAAATCTGCTCTTTGAAATGGAAGACAGTCATGAGAGCTCAGCCTGCTCTTTCCAACATTTTATTCTTTTATTTTTTTATTTTTAAATCACATACAGAAGTCAGTTTTTTTTAGGCCGTTGTGTCTGTTCGTGATGCAGAATTTAAAACATGGGCAATAATGTAGCAACGTCCAATAATGCAGTAATTTTAATGTAATAGTAATGCAACGTAATAGTGCTATAGATGAATGAACAAGTGAGTGAGTAGAATTATAATTAGTTACTTGAGCATTTGAGGATGTCATTGAGTCAAACCACTTGTGCTTAACTCTTTCATTGCCAACCCTTTTTTGTCAAAGCAGCCTCTCTATCCGACTACAGTGTTTGCTTATTTACAACAGCCTTGTAATCCACTCAAAAAAGTGTATTCAAAAGCAAACCAAATCTGCTGGATATGGATAGTGCCCCCTAACCTTCACAAAAATTAACAAACAAAGAAAATTTCAAGTATTACATCACTGACTGCAGTTATTACATTATGATTTTTTTTTTCTCTTGTCAAGCCAATAATGTAATAAACTTAAGTATGGCATCATGGGAATTATCAAATGATTCTAGTGAAGGTGTATAGAGTGGAGTACTTCCCGTAGTCCCACATGACATCACAAGGTGGAGCAGTGTGTTATGTTTGAGAGAAGAACTCATAATAAATATGGTTAGTGTGTTAAATATGTGTGAATGAAACAAAATACAAGTCCAGGTATGTTTGTGCTGAGGAAACAACTTTATAGATCAGAAAGATCAGATCAGATAGATCAGAAAATAGAGTAATTTGGGTCCTGTAAGTACAAGTATCAACTTTAAGTACAAATATAAGAACTTGCAGGTGCAAATCAGAAGTTAAGGCTCCATAAGCAGTGTTGGATGGTTAATAGAGGGAACAACTGCGCCGCACTCCCTAACATAACCTAGATTTTAAAATAAATAAATAAATAATCAAGTTGTTATTTTATATTAGGCTATATGTTTAATATTTTGGTTAGAACTGAATGTGTATCTGCATATAGACATATTTTTATCATATTAAATGTGTTAATTTTAATGTATTTGGTTCATGTGTTTGGCATTTGAGGGCGCCGACTTAATGGAGGTCAACTTCAAGCCAAAGTGCGTCCGAGGAAGAGTTTTAAGGGAGTAATATGTCATCTCTTCAGCGGGGCCCTTCTGCCAAGTAAGGAAAGAGGCAATAAGCTGAAATGAGTGCATCTGTTTGCGGTGATGTCCTATGGCTCATATTTTGGCTAATGGCGGCTACTTTCACCTAAACCTCCACAGAGTAAAGCCCAAGGAGAGACCCACTGCCACCGCCGAGAACCAGGGCAGTTTCTTGCTACTCTGTCAGCTTCTGCCCTCTCATTTCTGGACAAAAAAATGGGTGTAGCACGCAGAGGGCTTAAGTCTACCTGGTCCCCTGATGCTAATATGGACTGGTGTAACTTTCAGATGTAAGTCGGAAGTGTGATTAAGATTAGTTTTACCACCAGCTCAGGCATTCAGCTCCCTGATCTTGTGCTTATGTCGTGGACCTGACTGGACCAGGACTTGAATCAGTTTCATCTCTTCATCTTCAGCTACAATGGGACAGTGGATAGAAGATACGCTCTGCTTCAGTCCTGTGGAGAAGAGGCTTGTTTTTGTTAGTTTGGGGGCAAATCTGAGGACATGTGCTGCAGGAGCGGGGCTGATGAGATGTGTTTGTGTTGTGACCGTACCCTCTTGTTGTAGTTTTGTTGAAGTCGTTGGGGCTGAGTGTGAGTGGTGTGTTACGTTGTGTTGTTGGTGTGGGCGGTGGATCATGGTGGATCAAATTGTGCTGCTAAACTTTGTGCTTTGTGCATTATTTTCTGATAGATATAGTCCAGCCAAAAGTAATCAGAACTTCATAGACTATATACTGCATAGCCATAGCCTAAGGCCCCCAAAAAATTATACCACCAGCTGCCACTGTCCATAAGTAAAGGAACAAGTCCAAGAGAAAAATGTTGATCTAATTGCTCAGTGTCCAGTCCTGCTTTTCGAGGCTTGAGGCTAGTGCAAAACACCCTGAAAATGCTAGATTGATATTACAGACTTAATTAGGTCAGCTCTGTGATATCAATCTGGAATGAGTCCTGTTTGTATTGTTTGGGAGAGATGGGACTCACAGCGGAGCTTAAGCCAATCACAGCTGCCAATGGACATGCTCTGATAACAATAGAACAATACTGTTTTTGGCTAATGAATGTTTGGCAGGATATACCAGTCAAAAGTTTGGACACACTCTCATTGAAGGTAGGTTTTCTTTTTGTATACTACTTTCTAAATTTCAGATACAGAAATCACATCTATAAAGCAAAGCAATATGTATAGTCATGTTAATTAAAAGATAAATAACTCAACTAAATCTGTGTTATATTTTATATTCAAATGCCACCCTGTGTTTTGTTGACAGCACTGCAAACTATTGACTTTCTCTCTGTGATTTTCATAATGAAGTCTCATGAAAAGATTTTCAGGCCATATCAGGGTCAAGAAATGCTGGGACAATTATCCATCTGCCTGCTTGTTGTTGGACATTCTGTATTTTTTAATTTTTAATTATTTCATTTCATTTCATTTTATTTCATTTTATTTCATTTTATTTCATTTTATTTCATTTTATTTCATTTTATTTCATTTTATTTTTCTTGTTCTGCTCATTCTGACATCTCTGTTTGCTAATTTAACAATTTTGTGAAGCCCGCCGAGATAACTGTTGTTATGATTTTGGGCTATACAAAAATAAATTGAATTGAATTGAAGAAAAACAAAAAGTGCAAAGCAGGCTATTTTGTTTGCTTCATTCCACATGTGTCCATTCATAGTTTTGATGCCTTTAGTGAGAATCTACAGAATTAAAGAAATACAAAAAGTGCAAAGCAGGCTATTTTGTTTGCTTCATTCCACATGTGTCCATTCATAGTTTTGATGCCTTTAGTGAGAATCTACAGTGTAAATAATCATGGAAATATAGAAGAAAAAATGTTTGACTAGGAGTCTAACTATTTTACTTTTCAGCTGGGACCATATAAACCTTGCGGCCAACCAGCTTGTGAAGTGCAGCTTCTGTGCAAAACCCAGTGTATAACAGAAAACAGAAAAAAATAAGTGTATTGCAACTGTGATTGTGACAAAGGGAAGTTCAAACTCTGAGGGACACAAGTCAAGTGCAATTACATTTAAATGGTAAATTGTTGCGCTTTTCCATCTTTAGAGCGCTCAAAAATCAAGGAATTCCTCACCCGTTCACACACAGATGTTTGCAGACGCACAACTATAAGAATTGCTATAAGAAATGTTTTTAAGCTCCATACACGACAATAATTTGGTTAATTTCAGCTCTTGCATTGCCAATGTACTGAACAAACACAACTCCAGGTACGTTTTTGAGGAGGTAACATTTAGTAAAGAGTCAGTTTTGTGTAATATAGGACCTTTAACCTCCAAATAACATCCAAGGGAGTCAAACTTTTATTTTAGTATGTTATCCGACAGCCCCTCTCTTTTCTCCCATCTTGACTATTCTGTGTATGTCTGTACCCGATGACCCCAACACGAGAGGGAGCAGGAAATTTGGGACGTGGATCGATGGCGGATAGGATTAGACCTCCGGCAGTTATGAGGTAAAGGCGGCGCTGACAGATGAGGTGAAAGTTCAAATAAAAAAGAGAAGAAGAGGAGATTTTTCCACTATATATATTTTTTTTTTCTCTCGAGCCAATAGATGACCACCACTTTGTCTCATCTCGGAGCAGATTGGGCGCAGAATGTTTTGGACGGTTAGCTTCTCTCCATTCATTATCCCTGCTCCTGTCTTCTTCCAGCCATGCTCTGTAGCTTTGAACTAAACTTTTGCAACTTCTTTAAATGGCCCTACACTGGACAGGCAAAAGCACTATTTTAAATCATGCGGCACAGACAATACACTTTATACCCTATAGTTCGGGGAAAGAAGCAATGAAGTAAGGAGCAAAATAATAGGCTGTTGATTTGCTGAGCCACGTTTTGTTTTTAGCATTTTAAGTGAGAGTTCAGTACACAAGATATTTAAATCTTCACGTAATCTTTTATTGTTTTGTTGTTTTAAAAATGAGATATTCCCCAGAAACAACATATTAACACACTATATAAGTTTTACCATCTGCACCATCAGCATGTATCCCACTAATGAAACTATTGCACGTTGCATCAGGTTTGTGTAGTTGTAGTGTATTGTTTTGTATCCTGACCTGCTCTTTTATAGTTACAAAGAACGGCAGGGCAGGAAAAGTCTTGTGCTGTTGTAAGGAGAATTCGAACATTGTTTCTTAAATTACATTTTTAGAAATCACTGAGCAAAAATTTGTTACAATATGAAAAAACAACCAATTAAACGTGAGTGCTAAATTTAACTAAGAGTCCTAGTCTGATTAAAATGACATTGAATATGTGGAGACAAAGACTTTTCTGTTTTGAATAACATTTCTCGAACATGTTTTCACCTTTTAAGGCCCATAAAAAGCTTTGTCTTGATCAGTTTGCTCTTGATAATTTACTCATTTACCCATAATACCTTGCAAACCGCTGTCCTAATGTGGGAGATGTTAGTTTTAATATAGCATTAATGCACAAGCAGGCCTCAGAGCTGCACAAATCTATAGATGTGCAGCAGATTCAATAGGGCTCCTTTTAAGAGAATTAAGTAAAGTCATCAGGGACTGTCTGTACTTTATAATCAGCATAACTCCTCACACAACTTTCTGACTCCCTGTCCTCATAAAACAAGGAGTATCTGGCCAATACTCACCCAGGCATAAACCTGAGAGGCACTGCCTGCATCAATAGCAATTAGACGGCTAACTCAAAGTGATTACAAGGTGAGTATGCTCTGGAATGCACCAGAGAAGGATGGTCCACTGTTAGTTTAGTAACTCGTTTGTTTAGACGGTCCAAACAAATGCTTCTAGTCACACTATTTCAATTAATAACCACAAACTGGCTTAATGGAAATCTAAAGCTATCAATTTTGTATCAAGTCTTTTTATCAGCCATGTTTATGAATGACTTTTTGTTCACATATTAGTATTTTTGTAGCATTATTTATTGGTAAAAAACAGCTACTAGTATACTGGAGAAAAGCTGCATTGAAATGACAAGAGTTGAGGGGTTGTGGTGTGTGGCTGTTGTAATACAAAACAAAATGTATTTTGCAAAAATAAACCATAGTTTACCAGTTTTTACAGGAATCCCGTTTTTCACTGTCAACCCTCAATTCAAAATTTCATGTGGTTTGGTTTTTATTTGTTCTTTTTTTCTGCAATACACTACATATGTATTTACTGTGTGTGTGGGTGAAGTAATTTGTTAATTAAAGGGTCCTTATTATGATATTTTCTAATTTTCTATGTTATAATGTTGTCAAACACACATAGAATTGTGTTTTGTGAGTTCTTCTCTCAAACAGAAAACACCGTTCCGCCTTGTGAGGTCATGTGTTAAACCCTTTTAAATTTCATGCATCTTCATCACAATCATTTGGATAATTTCAGACCTGGAAATTTTAATTCCTACTGAACAAAACGGAAAAGTAGGCGTTAAAAACTACTATTACACAACATCCCAAAATGGAACAGAGCATTCTGAGCTTTGGAGATGCTGACAGACTCATAATAAAGTGTTACTCAAACATGTGAATGAAACAAAACACAACTCCAGGTGTATTTTTGAGGAGGTAACAGCATTACAACACGGCTTAAAGCGCACAAGAGTTACTTTTGTGTAAAATAGGACCTTTAATTAATTATGAACATCAGATTTTCTTTTCAATGTAATTTTATTTTATTACCTATATATTACTTTCTAAATAGATCCAGTGATGATTCCTATTTAAATGCATTATAATAAATTAACCTCTCTGCAGACACTGTGCACCTGATTAATATGACAAAAGCAACACAAACGCTTAGTGGGATGAATACACCGATGCATGCTCTACTGAGTGAGTTTCCATTCTATTTGTTTATATTCACATTTTCTAAACCGACCCCAACTAGCATAACGCATCGTGCTATCATAATTAGTTACCTTTGGATGAATACGCCTTTATTTGCATATATATTCTTGTAAAGCCTGACGCTGACAAAGAAGGGTCAGCCAACTGTAACAGAAAAACAGGCACCATTACACTCTAAGTACACTCTTGTGGTATACATAACCTTTTGTTTACCCCATCTGGAGCGGTGCACGTACTCAGTGTGCTCCGAAATAGGCCGCTTCAGCTCATGACTATATCTGCTTTTCTGTCACTATGTTTATGTGCACGCTAGGAGAAATAAATCGGATTATCGGCTCACATTGATTTGAACAGGAGCTTCAAAACGCATGTGAACCCAGACACTTCGATTGAGGTGCCGTAATTCAAATATTCCAGTGTGGAGAGCTCTGGTGCACTTCAGGCTTATGCAGATGTTGGTATATTCCTGGGATAATGTGAGCCTTGTAAACACTTCATCACAGTCATTAGTATAATAGTGTTGTATTTGTTGTGCCCAGGCTGCTTTTGTGAAATGTCATTGAAATTTGAATGAATACATCCTCAATTGAAGTGTGTGTAATCCCTCAGTCAATCTGGTAGGATCTATATCTATTTACAGCAAAATCGAAATTGTATTCTGTTAACTGCGAAAGAAAAATAATAATTAAAGCCGCTCACGGCGATGATAGCCCGCCCCCCGAGGACTCACAACCGCCCCAGCACGCCATTCTATCTTCCCGACAGCTGGCCAGGCCGACAGCTCATCCTTTATAAAAATGACATATTGCGCCTTTAAATGTACCTTAGGAGTCATTGCGCCCCTGCTGGCCAACGGTGAAAAATGACCTAGGTCTGTAATATATTGTTTTGCTTGTAATTATGCACAGAATTAAATTCTTGAATTTGGTCTGAATCTGATAATGTTGACGTTTCATGTCTATGCTAGGGGGCGCTATAGAGTTCACACTTATTAGATTTCATATTTCATCACATTCAGGCCTGGATCCTGCATTTGTGATTTGAATTTGAGCTCTGTAGACCAAAGTCTGTGGCCGGGAGAGCTCATCGAAAAAAACGGAAATGAGGGCGTTATTCGCCGGCGTGCTACGGCCAAACCGTAAGTGCGCTGCCAAAACCATGGATAACTTTTATGGGTCTATGTCTCTAGATGTGACATGCCAAATCTGAACCAAACTGCCAAACATGCCAAATTTGGACCAAACCACGGGGACTTCCCTAATTTTGAGCAGCACGTGGTCAAAGCAGTGGTGAATTTTTGATCCAATATGGCCGACTTCCTGTTGGTCATAGAGGTGCACCATGATTGGCTTTTTTGCTTGTCTCCTTGAGTTCTTTCACAGTTCCAAATTTTGTGAAGCTATGCCAAAATATACATCTTGGCCTCCCATTCATTTGAAATTTTAGAATTTTCCAGGGGGCGCTGTAGAGTCGGGTCACCTTGGGCATTGTCGCGATGCCCATTTTATCACATTTTTTGCCGGGCCAGTTGATCTGAAACCCCCATGTGGGACTGAACGTTGACGTTCAGGTGGTCAAAAGTGCGATAATTTAGACGGAAAAAGAATAATATAAAGAAACCCATGAAGAACAATACCCCTCGTCAGTTACTTTGTCACTGGCTAATGGGCTAATGAAAATGCCCAAATGATCAGTATACTATATTTTAAAATTGTATGGAAATATATAATCCATAAAATCATTTTTGGAACATTGTGGGCACAGAGCATCAGGACTTATTGATAAACCTGACACTTACGTTCTTGGTGTCACTAAGCAGGTTGGGAGAAGCATTCTGCTGCATGGAATAAAAACAAACAGACAAATACTAGATACATGTTTGGACATGCAGGCTACTAAATCTTAAAATACTTTTTCTTCACGCATCATTGTTTATGTCTAAAGACAGATCAGTTTCAGAGAGAATGTGAAATGTTTTCTAGTGTTGCTGTGTCAACATGACCTGAGCTCAGCAGTGATGACACAAACTACAGTCCCTCCACTGGGGACCAGCTTTTACTGTTTCATTGTTTTAGCCTGTGGTTAAAGAACACATATTGTGCTTTTGTCTGCTATATAGTTAGAAGTAATAATCTACAACACCGTGAATCATTATGTTATAATTTGCATATTTTAAATTGCAATATTCATCAAAAAGGACTTAATAAAAGAAATAAATCAGCTGATTTCCATGTTAAAAAACAGCGATGCCCAGTGGGGGTTGACAATGCAGTTAACGTCATTCCAACAAAGACTCGGCACCTCTGATGGATGACTGTACCAAAGTGATGTGTATCACCAATTAAGAAAATAAAATTGGAGAACAAAGTAAGTAGAGTGCAATGGCCGTATGTGGCAGTGGTGGAAATGAGGGCTGCTCAGCAATATGATGTCTTGAAGACTCCTTAACCTGCATAAATCACTGCAAATACAACTTCAAGAGGGAAGGGAAACAACTAGAACATGGTTAAAAGCTCTGAGATGCCAATTTGGCATAATAGGTCTGTTTAAAAAAATAAAATAAAAAAAAAACTACCAGAGATGTGCTGCAGAGCAAATGGTTCCAAGCTTTGTCTAAAAAACAAATGCTGAACTTAAATGAGATGTTGTCCTTCATGTTGCATCTATGACCGCCAGTTTTATTCACAAGTTTTATTAACAATTGTACAAATATATTATAGCTAATGCAAAATTACCAAAAAACTACTGCTAGCTTGCTGTCATATACATGAAAACTTACTTGGCAACTCAATGTGTTTCGTCAGTGAAACATATGGTAAAGCTTAAAAGCAACTTCAGTCAAACGAGATCAAAGATGTAGGTGTCATTTTCCTTCATAAATGAACCTTACGTGCAAAAGGACAGTTCAGATGGGGCGAGGGACGGCTGCAGGCGAGCATCAAAAAGCATCACATCAATTGGCTTCAGTTCATACATTATAAACTAACAGGGGAAAGACAAAAGGAATTTTTCATTACAATGACACTTATTTCACATTTGGGAGCGGAGCATTTTGTCAGATGTGTTTATGGGCTTACAGAAGAGCCATATCATTATAACCACCAAATGTCCTTTTGGCTGTAATAGACATTATTATGAGCCCTTTAAAAATGTGGAAACAAAATATTCTAAATTTTGAAATGGTGGATGTTGAAGGCTAAAGTGAAATGGAACATAATGTGATTTCAATAGGGAAACTGGCATTAACCTCAGAATATCACAAAATACAAAGGAAATCTGGAAAATGAAAACCACTCAAATACATGTGAGTATCAGAGGTCAGTTTAAAAACATCTACAATTGTGTTTTACATTGTTTGTTCATTTAGCAACATTATTATTATTATGGTAAAGATTTTTGGTTTTTATTGGACTAATCCTTACAGAAAAGTTGAACTCAATTCATTTACAGATATATTACACATTTCATCATAAATAATACTTTTTGTGAAGCTCAAAAAACAATTTTGAGTTTAGACAATTGTATTTTTCCATCCTTCAACAGAGAAGCACAGTGACTAATATTTGTACCATGGAAATTCAAAACTGTTGTTCTTATAATGTCATAAAACCATTATTTTGACTCCATTTTGAACATCCTGATGACATAGGATTTTAAAGGGTCTATAAAGCTCCATTTTTAAAAGCATTGTAAAAACCTGAGTCATTTAGTGTTCAGTGTGCCGGAGTTAAAACCACTGATTTGACAATTGCTATTCGAGTGGGTGGTCTTGTCTCACACTGAAATAACTATTATTTTGTTGTACTTCACACTGTCTAATTATCTCCTGTTCTGCTAGCGGAAAAACTAAAAAATTATTTATATGTATTTTGTCTGAGTATGAAATAAACACAGGCCCGAGCTCATAAAAAGAACTTGTCAAGCCAAAGACCTATAACAAACATTGTGAAATCTGTACATAATTGTAGTTAAAAGTGCATCACCTGCTTGTTTCTATGGTTATGTCACTGCTCTGCCTAGAATGTTTCACAATATGGCATTATACAGCTCAGCAGGTGGTTTTATAGCTCAGAGATGCGTAAAAAACAGACATTCTGACCAGTAATTTGGTTTGGTCTCCACAAGACAGAAAGGTTTAATTCCACACTGTGAAACATACTATACAGAGATCAGATCTGCATAAAGAAAAGCATTTGATGGACTGGAAAAGTTACACAATGCTCTTTTAAAGTAACATTTTTATTGTAAAAGCATGTCATAGGATCAAAATGAGACCGCTGTGTGCTGTCTCCACCTAATTATAAAGCGTTTTTAACCTCCATGAACCAGGAAGGGCTCTGTTAGCATGCTAGTTTTCCCCCCAAAAATTGCATTTCTCTTCAAATCAATGTTATAATGTTGTATACCTACGAAGAAAAACTGAAGTTGTGTTTTGTTGCATTCACAAATGTTTGAGTAAATTCATCTCCATCACTCAGAATGTTCTGTTCCACCTTGTGATGTCATAAAGCTGCAGTTTTCAAGTGAACAGCTACACTTTACCTTTAATTCAGTATTACAGATCTGAAATCATCCAAATGATTCTAGTGAAGGTGTATGGAGTTTAAAATCGCAGTATTTCCACATGACATTACAAGGTGGAACTGAGAGTTTTGTGTTTGAGAGAAGAACTCTAGTCTAAATATGCAGGATTTGTGTGTTAAACATGTGAATGAAGCAAAACACAACTTCAGATATGTTTGTAATAATGAAACATTAGAAAATAGATCAGAAATAGATCAGAAAATAGCGTAATGCAGCTTCTTTAACTCTGGAAATACATATAAAATCTTCACTATATTCTCCACTATGTATTACTAATATGTCGTACAAAACACATCTCATATTCACATGGTGTAGTTGAAGCAGCCTGTATGTCTGTGACTTCTCCCCACACGATTAGGCCTTATCTTCAGACGGCTCCATGTCCCAGTGGGCCCACACCCCCCTGGCACTGAACGGGATTACACATATAGTATGTTACACAGGTCAATTTCACGGCCTGCAGGGATTTCCCATTCCACACACTCCATGCAGGTATAAAGGTGTATTTCATCTCTCTGACAGAAAAAAAACACACTGTTTGATCTGTGCAGAAATGTGGAGGAAGAAACTGCAGAAGGAGAAAAAAGACCCACAGAATAATAGTGTTTGCAAAATACAAGATTCTTTTATTTGCGTAGTTTACAAAGGATGCAATGGCAGCTCAAAATAATAGAACGTATGAATGACTGAAGTAATTCATGATTATAGAGAATTTGCATCAGTAAAAAAATGAAAAAATAATAAAGACATGCGCTTTAATATATGACTATGGATTTCTCTACTGAACTAAAGGTAAAAGGTACATGCTAAAAGTACTGCATGACATCACAAGGTGGAACAAAGTGTTTTCTACATGTCTAAATATGCAGAGTTTGTGAGATAAAGATTTGTAAATGAGACAAAACACTACACCAGTTTTGTTTTTGATAAGGAAATGGCATCATAACGTGCTTTAAAACTACATTAATCCATTTTCTAATATAAAACCTTTAAAGTGCAGAGTTGTGGGCGGAGCTTAACCAGGCCCACATTGAGTTCTACACATTTATTGACCTGGCATGACTCTCACTGAAAGCCATCAGAAAAATGCTGAACATCACGATGAATATTTGAAGCCGATTGGTCAAGCGTCACAACTGCAGAATAAGCTGAGAAATCAAACTCGTGTTAAATCCTGTTGATAAGAGAAGCACTAACATTTTTCCTTTATCCATAAATGCTCAAACTACTTATTCTCTTCGCATTTTTCAAAACCAAAGTCCACCAGATTCTCATGAGTTACTCTAAAATTCAAATAAGAATTCATTTTGCTGCCAAGTTTAGGCGGATCTATGAGATTGGTTCAAACTGAAACATAAAAATACACTCAAAATAAAAACTCAAAGCAAGCAAATTATGAGAGGACATATTTTTTTTACATTTTCACATTTCAGAAATTAAAGGGCTCATATTACACAATTGTCTGATCTATTCTGTAACGTTATTTTCTCATCTGGAGTTTTTCATTCACACGTTTAACACACCACACCATGTATATTTAGGCTCGGTTCTCTCAAACACACTGTTCTACCTTCATGTTGTAATACAGTAAGTGCTCCACTGTGTTTTAAGCTCCATAAACCTTCACTTGAATCATTTGAACGATTTCAGCTCTGGAATTGCCTGGACTAAAGATAAAGTGTAGCTGTTCATTTGGAAACTACCACTTGAAACGGAGCATTTTGAGCTTTGGAGATGTAGACGGACTAATAGTAAAAGGTTTAGTCAAACATGTATGAATGAAACAACATTATAACGTGACATAAAGCTCAGAAAAGTCAGTAGTGCATATTATAGGACCTGTAATGATCTTGCAAATCGTCCTTTATGCCGTAAAGCAAAACAAAACCCTGAAGGTAAAGCTGTGATCACATAATCCAGACTGAACCTTTTATAATCACGACATTTGATCACTTGGCAGAGTTCAATATTGTTCAGTCTGACTTATTCAATTAGAAGTAGCTCCCTCCACTAGGACTGGACCAGGATTAGACTATAATTCAACCAGCACTAGACCAGCACTCAACCAGGACTAGACCAAGACTAGACCAGGGCTAAACATGGGCTAGACCAGAACTAGACCAGGACTTGACTAGGATTTGACTGACACTAGACCAAGACTAGACCAGGACAAGACCGGGGGAAATTAGGACAATACAAGGACTAGACCAGGATTAACCAAGGAGTAGACCAGCAGGGTTTGATCTGGACTCGATCAGGATGAAACCAGGATTAGGACTTAACCAGGACTAGACCAGCACTAGACCAAAACTAGACCAAAACTAGACCAAAACTAGACCAGGACAAGTGAGTTCTTTTATAAATCTGCTTTGCTCCTGTTCTAGTCCTGGTTTAGTCCAGGTTTAGTTTCAGGTTAGCCGCAGTTTAGTTTGTTTTTTGCGTGGTGAGACCTTTAATGATCTTGCAAATCGTCCTTTAGGCCGTAAAGCAAAACAAAACCCTGAAGGTAAAGCTGTGATCACATAATCCAGACTGAACCTTTTATAATCACGACATTTGATCACTTGGCAGAGTTCAATATTGTTCAGTCTGACTTATTCAATTAGAAGTAGCTCCCTCCACTCGGGATGATCTCAGGCCGGGCCCTTTCCCCGCCACTCTCCACCTGTCATTAGTCATGAGCTGTAGCTTTGTCTCACACTCTGTTATACATAATGAATTCATTTAGCAGGGAAATTCAATTAACACCGGCTTCCATTTGATTTGTAATGACTCAGATAGAAGTGCCCCAATTGTTTTTCTCTGCAAATAGAGTTACACTCCGATGCCGAGCTGTGAAGAAGTATCGGTAGATGTTGGGCTCAAAGGTATTCACCCACTTACAAAGTTTCTGGTTTGATTCCCCTCAACTATTTTTCTTGCCATCTTTGAATTTATTATCACCATTTACATTTTTTCTCTTGTGATGTGTGAGCAACTATGTCTAAATAATTTCCTTTTTCGATTAGTTAAGTCTGTCTAAGTCGAAGTCACTATTTAAGTTTGAATAAACCGTTTTTTCTTTTTAGTTGCAGTCCAGTAATAGCATTGCAACTGATTCATTGATTCATTCATTTCATACTCAGTGGTGGTCAGCTACACATTTATACAAGGCAATGTGGATGAAGTGTCTTGCCTAAGGACACAACAACTCCCATCCATGCAGTAACCAGGCCCAACTCAGCTTAGCTTTTGAGATCCGAGTTCCACAATCTATAGTCACAAGGAATATATTCATTTTGCACCCATGATACATACCATACCATATGATCACAGAGAAAATACTAAATAACATTTCTTGCTATTACTCTTAATATTTAGCCGCCATTTGTTTTGATCACTACTTTCTACTCTTGATGTTTCTTGCCCCTGACATGACACACCTTAAACTGAAACCATTTCACTAGACTTACCATGAAGCTCAGTGAGACAAGGCCAAGGTTTTGCAACAAAGCAAAATGTGGCTGCTGCTTTTGAGGAATTTGAAACGAAAATATAAAACATTTCCCTGCTTATTTCCCTTTTTTTTTCTTTGCAACACAATTCCTTATATGCTGCATCATACTGTATATATGACATCTTCTATATGCATATATTTATTTTGCTTGAATGAGACTGACCAAGTGAGTGTCCAGACTTTTACTTGGTAGTATATACTAGACTTATAGTACTGTGCTATACTATGGAAGCCCTGAGGAGTGAGGAAGTGAGGAAGTTTTTTCTTCTTAGGTTTGAGCTTGCAAGTAAAAAAAAGAAATCTAAGTGCTTTAGTTGAAAGGAAAAACTGTAAGAAAATCATCAGATCCACCAACAGCAAAAAATAAAATAAATAAATACCTGCGAGCTCAAACCAAAGGAGAAAAAGAAGTAGTGCTTCTTTCCTTGCCTTTTTTTCCTGCTGCCGCTCAGGGCGTCCGTACCATACTGTGCAGTAAAGTAAAGTGCAATCAGTGATTGTTTCCTTGATGTTAAGTGCTTTTGTCCATTAGAGGTACAAAAATGGCCAAGTTATGCCTGAAAACAAAAGAAAGAAAAGAAAAGAAACAACATAACTTTATATATGTTGCACTGCTAAGTCGAGTCTTGAAAGTCAAACTGAGGTGAGCAAATATTGTGCGTGGCATCTGAAACACAGATTATCATGGGCGCGGAGTGTTGTGCTGTGAAATTGGCGAGTGGTGTAGTGTGAACAGCTCAAAGTGGCACCATGAAAAGCATAGGAGCCGCTGTATTCCCTCTGCTCCTCTCTCCTTTTCAAGAAGTAAAATGTCACGATTCTCTACTGGTGATAAAAGTTCTGAGAGATACAGGACGGCAGTCAAGTGCAACAGTAAACACAGAGCCAAACATCTGCTCCACTTGAGAGTCGCTACTGGCCTCTCTCCTCAAAAGTCAAGCCACGACCGCTCCGAGAAAATAGGAGTGTTTGTAGAGTCACCGATGCATTCAAATACAAGCCACCTTTTCTACATATGAAAGTGGCAAAAAAAGGAAACAGCCCAGGTTACATTGAAATCAGTGGTTCTTATCCGCTCAAAGTTTATAGCTCTTCCCTTACATCATATACTATTAAACAAAGACAATATATCTAAATGTTTAAGAAGTTTTAGTTTAGTTTTTGGTGTTCTTTCCTCCCCTTTGCTCCCTGTACTAAATCATGTATCACTGATGAAACCACTGCACATCGCACCAGGTTTGTGAAGCTGTAGTGTATTGTTTTGTATCTTTGGTTTTGGAAAATTGCTGTGAGGAAGCATAGCTGACATAGGCTTGTGGAGAAAAGAGCTGTTTAACCATAAGGAGGGTTAGAATACTGCCCTGGAGAGATCGCTAGAAAAGAAAAAGTCGGTTTTGCATAGTTTCTCTTTAACCCTGCTGCCTCCTATGTTTACATGCACATAAATTCGGATAATTTTTGGAGTCATCAGATGATTGAAATGTCATGAAAACAGTCTGATGAGAGTTATCTGATTTCTGTCTGATTGTTCGTACCTGTGCAGAGTTTGGAAGAAAATGATGCAAAAATAAAAGGTGTAAACCAATGTGGCAAAGACAAAAAAGAAAATGTTAATGATTGAGAGAGCTATTATAAAATCCATTGTACTTTGTCTTCCAAATACAACAGTTCCTCTAAAATTCATTGATTAACTGTCACATATCACCAGGTTTTTTGATGATTATATTTCTTTTGCAAACACACAGATCTCAATTTGTGAAGTTTTTATAAAAGCAACTAATTCTTCATGTTCTAAAAAGTACTGATATGATACTTTTCAGTGACCTCATGCTAGGGGTGTTCTACATGTATGTCTAATGGAGTAATGTTTAGGATTATAAAATACACCTTCAAATATTTTTGAAGATGGTCTGAAAATGCAAGAACAAGCACAAAATGGATTTAAACAACACTTTTTCAGGAGCTTGTGATCAATAAAAGTGTTCACAGTCCTGTTTAGGTGTTTGATTTTCTAATAAAATGGGAACTGTGAGTATCTGAAAAACTGCTGGCTAAAGCTAACTAGTTTGTGAGTGTAATTTTATGTGTAAGAGATTTGTTTAATAACACAAATCAGCTCAAAGTCAAAACTCTAATAACGACCGAGACAGAGCAGAGCCTTCAGTTAGCATCACACCCCAGGGAACGTTGGTGACATCAGCTGCAAAGTATCAATATGCCCATTTTTATTCTGTGGCGAGTGAGACATTATAACAAATGGCATCCAGCTTCTGTGCCATGGTGAGAGTGAATAGAAGTGCGGCTCTAAAAGGCCTGTTTAGAGATGCTTCCACAGAGATTAAACAAAATGCATTTTTCATGTGACAGTGTTGTTTCCCTGCAGCATACAGCTCTATGGCAGCCTATAGCTCTGTGCGTGCAATTAGATACATAAAGAACTCATGTCCGGGGGAGGAAGAGATTGTTAACACACGACTAAAAGAGAAAAAAAAGAAAAGAAAGAAAATAGATTGTTTCATAGTATTGTACAGTTAGATGGATGCTTTATGCTTTATGTAAATTGTATAAAATGCACATCCAAATGTACATCCAGAGGAGGACCAGTAGTGGCATCATGGCTTTCTCTGGAATATTCCACAGTATGATATAAAACTATGTCAACCCTGACAAGCAGGTGAAGTGACCAGCCTCAGTCATAAATCAGACACATAAAGGCAGCACCTTCTGGACATGGCATGTTACCTACAGGATTCCATGGAAACAGAAAGCCATATTTTCTTCATGGACATGGATATGTTTATGTCATACTGGTGAGGATTATAACAATGGAACATTTCCATTGAAACAAGCCATAAGAGTCAGGTTGGTGAAGATGCAAGCCCCCTGGGAGTAAGCACATTTTCCAGTGTAGTGTACAACCAAAACTGTATCTGTGCTTGGCTCAAAATTGCATAAGAATTCAATTAAATTCAATTCAATTT
>KN518051.1:0-13081 GCA_000787155.1 Scartelaos histophorus
CACTCGTTTTTGTAAACTCACGTGACACGTTTTTTGCACAAAACTTGTATTTTATTCCTATTATTTTGTTTCTTAACTTGGTTTAGTTTCTGTGCATATTTTACCATGTTTTGTTAAGTTAAATCTTTTACATCCCTGTTAATTAAACATGACTTATTTATTCCATTTTCCACCTTGGTTTTTTGTTACTTCCCACACCCTAGCCGAGCTGGATCCTAACACAAAGTTCCAACATGATTTAGAACTTAAACCTAGGTCCTTCTGGATGGAGATTTTTTGCCGTGCTGCTGAAGTAATAACCTTGATTCAATTCAGTCTCAGCAGTTTATAGATTGCAGCAAAACAAATACTAGTATACAATAGATTTCTCCATCTAGACTTAGATTAGGGGTGAACCAAACGATTTAACTGCGTAGGCCAAAATGAGCACATACTGTCAGGACAAAGACAAAACCTACTAATGTTTTGCATGCATTAAGTTTATCCGTAACGACATTTAATTCCCTTTTAATCCCTAAA
Source organism: Scartelaos histophorus (assembly GCA_000787155.1). Classification (NCBI taxonomy): domain Eukaryota; kingdom Metazoa; phylum Chordata; class Actinopteri; order Gobiiformes; family Gobiidae; genus Scartelaos; species Scartelaos histophorus. The sequence continues at coordinate 520 of KN518051.1, forward strand.
ATATTTCAAACCAAATACTCTCTGCATCCCTTGTATAAATGTATAAATTACCAAGTTTGACACAGCACTTTGAGCACCCCTGGTCGAGATAGTGGTGAGGCTGGTGGTTCTGCTGCTATGGTGAAGTTATAAGGCTGAGTTAAAACAAGGGTGCTCACGTGTTCGGCAAATGAGATCCATTTTTCGTTGGCGCTCAAGTGTCCTGCTAAATTCGACCTGCATTATCCAACTCTAGCACTTTTTTACGGCGAGCTTCAAAATCTCCTGGCATCCTAACTTCAAAAAGTGGACACCGCTGAGTTAGAGGAAGATCATAAATTACTATCTTTAGAGGAAATTAGTTGAGTGGTGAAGGGAGGCAGGCGAGTTTATTTGTATAGCGATAATTCAAAGTGCTTTACAGAATAAGAAAGTCATTAAAATCTCTATATAACAAATCAAAGCATAAATAATTTGAGTGTCTGTTAAATGCTTTTCTGTATGGAGATGTTATTTCTATGTCTGGAATGTTTCACAGTATTTTATTGCTTTCTATGTTCAAGGAGACCAAAAAAGAACAAGTTACAGGTCAGATCTGTGGAGAGGCGACCCCGCTCACAGTCAGAATACTTGTTTTTTGAGGTATTTCTGAGCAATAAAACCACTTGTAACTGAAAATATGTAAGTTGAGCTGTTAAATGCCATATTTTAGACCTGTGAAAATGCATATACAAGGCTTTATGTTGGTTGCACTAATATTTTCTTACATAATCTGCCCCAATTAAAGTTGCCAGTGCGGTGACAGGCAGCAACTGACTATATAACAAGGTATGAAATCTATGTAGGGATCTATGCCAGTACATCTATTTCTCCTCTCACTTTAACATAATGTCAACTCAAAATGACAGAATGGGGAAAATGATTTGACAGAAAATGGGCACTAGCTGTTCTGGCTCTCTGACATTCATAATATAAGGATTGTGGGAATATTAAAAGTGTTCAGAGAATTAGAACAGAGCTTGTCCCAGAAAGAACCTTGGATGTGTTTGAACAAATGAGCTAATGAGAGAGATGATATAAAACACAATTCTCCAGAGATCATTATTTCCCGTTCTTACAACAAAAATATAACAGTCTGTTCTGTCAAAGGCGAGCTTCTGTAAAAAGTGGAGCGTTTTGTCATCTCTCAGAAAGCAACTGCTCGCAAGAAGCAATAGATATTCTTTTACTTTTATTATGTATTACGCGGTACTGGTGAGTGAAGTCTTTCTGCATGCTGCAAAGTTATGGAGTTCAAGCTACCCAACTCTTTTCTATTTTATAATTTGGTTGAATTTTGTCTCAAAGAGTAGATTGTAAAAGCAGAAGTTTGGGATTAAAAATAAGATCACTGCTGCCACCTGCTAATATTAAAGGCCCTGTGCCCATTTTTTTGCCTTGTATTTGCGCAAAAGCAGCTCTTGGAGTCAAAATAACCTCTGCATCGGACTGGAAAACCTTTTATTGTCCAATAATAAGTAAGTAATGTTAGCTTTACCATTACCACTTAGAGATCTGTGAAAACTGTTCATAAACTCACAACGGTAACTAGGACTACTACTAATGAGAATATTTGGGATGCATTATGGTAAGTGTGAAATAACTTTTGACTCGTGCAAACTGTTTAAAAAGATCTAGTTCTGTTTTTCATGCTTTTAAAACAGTAAAAATCCATATCTGTTCCCAAATAAACTATAGAAAAGTGGCTATATACTACAGATCTATATTTTTGCAATAAAAATATATCATCCCTTCTTAATCAAATCCACTCAACTTTATTTTTCATTGTTACTGTCTGTAGATGCAGCAAAACTATTTATTTTTTGCAAAATAACTGATTTCTCCTCATCAAACCACTTAAACTTTTGATAGCTTGGAGGGTCTTAACAAAAAGGTTCACTAAAATACATCAGCCGCATTGTCGGTGATGTAAAATGTGGTAAAATCCTTGAGCGTTTTTCGTCAGCGCAGACGAACACGTAACACGTATCACAAAACCCCATCATCCGTTCATTCAAATTCATTACATATTTTCAGACTTTCACAAGAACTGCTAAAAAGGCGCCTCAGTCAGCTGTTTGGTGGGTGCAATCAGACGAGCATATCCCTGTAGATTTATCCATTTCCCCTCAAAGCCGGCAACTTCCGCGCTGTGCAGCAGTCTCCCATGTATTGGCCAGACCTATAATCAATCTGTGCCACAGTCTATTCTCTGCAAGTGTTCTGTGTGCTGTGTTTTAAATGCTGGGAGAAGGAAAAGGGGAATAAAACGCACAATTGGGATGCTTGGAAAGAGCTAAAAGAGGTTATCGAAATTCAGTTGAGGGGGTTAACACTTAGCTGTGACTGAATAGCTTGTCTGTTAGGTCTGAATAATTGTTGTTAAGGAAAAACAAAGCAGTTGGTAAGAAAAAAGTTGGTAAGTTTTTGAACAAAAGGAGAAACGGTCTATTAAAAGTGTTCTCCTGTTCCCTTGTCCTTTTTTTTTTTTTTTAAATTTAGAATAAGTGACCATACCAAGAGCCTTTCTTTGTCAGTGATGCGTGTAGTCGAGTCACTCTCTCTGACTGGGGTTAATATCTTTCAATCATTCATGTTTTTAGATGCAAATAGTGTTCCAGGAGCACCTTTTGAATGTTAAGTAATGTGGACAAGTTCAGGGACATGCAAAATGGTGGCATCATGTCTTGCCGATTGTACTGAAGAAGAACTGGTGTAATTACGTTGTTTTTTACACTGGAAGACTGAGTTAGAAGTTTGCATCAAGTCATCAAGTTTGATATTTTATAAATGATTGGAGAAAAACTCACACTCAAGTCACAGCTGTCAAAAATCCCTGAGGTTATATTTTCTCATTTCAATTAAACCTCACACATCTATAGGGTGTCGTCTGAAATCCAGCAATATTGGCATATGCATTTCTGCCACGACGCCCACACGGTGTCACATGCCACTGGATTCATTGTATTTTCACAGTGCTGATATCAGCATCCTAAAGACGGCCATAAGTTAACTTTCGAAAAAGAGGTGCCCATTTACCCAAAATACCAGAATACCTCAACTCGTATACCACAAGCCTGGACACTGTCAGCCATCATCATTGGAAATCATTACTTCTATTACCGGAGCTTTACACTGCTTTTGCCTCCTTATTCAGACTGGATACTCAATTTCCTAAGATCCAATACTTGATGAGAAGGTGAAAACAAATCTCCCAAAATTCAAATTGGAGTGATTGACATGTGAATTAAACAATCAGGGAAAGGCAGTTTGATTTCTGTTTATTTAGACTTGGGATGAAACAATCAGGGAAAGGTATGGTCAATATCGCAATAAATATGGGTGTGTGGTGGATCCCTCTGCCACCACTCCAGTGTTAGTATTTTTTTTTATTTTTATCAAGTTAATTACAACACAGTTTGATTTCTGTTTATTTAGACTTGGTGTTCACATTTTGGTTAATGTAAGTTAGAATTTTTACTTACACTTGTTCTTTTTGTTTTTTGGTTGACCGGATGGAGGAGGCAGGAAGAGACCTACGCTGGACAAGGGGGGAACACTGTTTTAGTTGGTTTAGTTTTGCTAAGTTAAAGTGTTTAAGATTACTTTAGTATTATTTGTTGTTTTGGTATTAAGATATGCCTTCTGTTACTTTAATTCTGTTACCCCTCTTATGTTCAGTTTGGTTGGTCCCCAGGTATTTAAGCTCCTGTTCTGTCTGGTTAGGGGCTCTGGTTTGTTCTGTTCAGATTTAAGTTACCCCCAGTTAGGCCTGACTATTTCTGTTATTTTGAGCCTTGGTTAAATTATATTTTTTAACTTATTAAATTTAAACGTATCTTTTTTACACCTTGTCCTTGCCTTTTCTGTTTGGTCCACGACAGGGTGCTTATAGAAAAAAAGAACAAAAAATCATAGAGGGTTGAAAAATGTCATGGATTTCCGCAGAATCAACTGTCAAAGCAACAAACTTAGATAATCTGAGATAAGAGAAAACGAAAATGAGCTTCTTTATTTCACATGCACCACTGAAAAAAAAAACAAAAAAAAAAACAATTTATGATTGCAAGGTCCTGAGACGCTATGGAAGGCATGATGACCAGACTGATATAGATATTTATTGATCCTGAAGGAAATTCATATTTGGGCAGCAGCAGCAAACATAAAAACAGACAGAGCAGTAGAGCAGTCCATCCTCTTGCATTCATCATTTATACCGATGCACTGCAGACGACTTCCAGAGTCTGTCCATGGAGGAGGACGGGGATAACACCGTGTCCCAGAAGGTGCTCTCCTGTCCGATGGTGCTGTATAAAAAATACAAAGGGAGATCTTTCTGGAATTGGAAGGCAAGACAGTCAATCAAAAGGTGTCCTACATTCTACATTGCCTCTAGTGTATCCAAAGACAAATACCTTTTCAAATATAGCACTTAAATCTATAAAAGATCCCCACTTTCTAACATATTTCCGTGTTTACAGACTCAGATTCGTTCCTTCATTTATTGCTGTCTCCTTTCACCACGCTCCATCAGTGCACATTTAAAGACTCGTATTCCGGATGCGGCGCTCCGCTAATGTCACGCTCCTGGCACGTTCCCCGCACTTGGACAGCCTCCCGGAAAAAAGGGAAAAAAATCAGTAATCAAAGTCGAACTGTCATCAGCGACGCACCCGCCATTATCACACACAGCCACAATTAACGTATCGATTGTGGACTCTGCCAAGCCTCGCTGCGATTTATGCGAAACCTGCACGATTTTTCAGTCCCCTTTGCCCCGGGCGCGCTTAATGGCCCAACATATACGCCCTTGTTGGACTCATTAATTAAACGTACCTTGCTTTCTGTCCACGACCGGCAACATTTGTCAATAGGAGCACAATGGGGCACTTTGGATCTGTCCCGCTCTATTGGAGTCCGTGGGGAATCTTTCGGTTTCTTAATGCGCCACTCTTGCGTCGCATTTCAATCACTCCGCTGATAGGGATCTCTACTTTCAGCATCTTGTCTGGCTTTTGTTTAGCGCAGAATGACAGTCACTAAGAAGGTTGGTGATTTATGAATTGTAATTAGATGTATACAATGTTTTAAATGTGATTATATTATGCAAAACTGATTCTTCTGAACTTTAAGATATGTTATAGTGCTGTTACTTCATCAAAAATGCACATGTTGGAACAATCTTGCATCATTAGTCTGTCTACATCTCCAATTCTCAAAGCTCTGTTCCACCTTGTGATGTCATGAAGCAGTAGTATCAAAGTTAACATCTTTTTACTTTTGTTCGGTAGAGATTGATTGAATTCCATGATTGATTCTAATGAAGGTGTATGGAGTAAAAATACACTGGAGCACTTCCTGTATCACCACATGACATCATAAGGTGGAACATAGTGTTTGAGAAAAGAACACAGCCTAAATGAACAGCGTTTGTGAGTTCAACATAAATGTGAATTAACAAAACAACTCTGGATATGTTTGTGATCAGGAAACAACATTATAACATAAAATATCATAATATGGGCCCTTTATTACAGTTTCAACATCGTAGAAGCAACCATTTATGTATGCATATATTTATTTAAAACAAGGACGGTGCACTGATTACATTGATTCTAAAGAGGAAAGATGCTCTGTGCCTGATTTAGCTGCAACCTACATTCGACAGTCCTTGGGCAGGTATAGACAGAAGATATTTAACAGTTTAGTTGCAAAAAAAAGCACCAGCAGTTCATTGTAGCAATGCCTCCAAAAATCAGAACTACCCAGATTTTGACACAAAGACAAAAGACAAACAGAAAATGCTAAATAACGGTATAGCCTAGCCAGCTCAGTTTTGCCAAGATTCAATTAACAAACCTAAACCTAAACCTAAAATCCTAAATGTACCTTTCCATCAACCCAACCCGAATCTTGTGAGCTTCACTGCTAATACAAAGCATGATTGTTTGGGGGAAATGGCGCCTCTGTTCAATGGAAAATAAAATTTTAGGTCTTATTTTAGGTCTAAATTTGTTGTGTATTGTTAAAAAAAGTCTGTTTTTTAGGAACTGGCTGCTCCGGTGAATAGGACAACATGTGGGTTTCAATAGGCACAACAGAATGTTAAGTCTCGCCCTTGGATGAAATGCTGAGCTTGAGTCCCACTGACAAGCCTGTCTGCTCACAAGTGACACCACCATGTGTCACTAATGTAAAAACATTTAATATTTTTTCTCTAATATGTCTGCCTCTAAGTGCAGTTTACAGTTTCTGTCCCATTTGTGTGGATGTAATTATGTAAGTAATTACAACATAATCAAATGACTTGATATATAATTTGTTGCTACATCTGTTACTCGGGTGCTTCGTATTTGGACGTCCTTCACAAGGGAAACAACGGGGGTTAGTTACAAAGAAGTGTGAAATATGCAAAAAGATGGTACGTGTGTCTCATTTTCTATTATAGACTAGAGCGGACAACAATACCAATCTCCAGACAAATGTCAAAACTAAAATATATCCATATAAAAACCAGAAAAAAGTATAGGACCATGTGGTATTATCAAAGTAATACAATAGAAATATTTTGGGTTGGAAATTACATTCTGTACATCCAATTATCTTCCCTGTGGTACCAAAACCACATTCACTTTACATTCAGAAGTTCATAAATGTCTGAAAATATAAGTGTACATCTCACTTATACAGAAATATACCCCTCCCCCCATCTACTGCCATGTACACATACATATTCAAAAATTACTGCAATCATTAAAACTATTCAGAAAAACACACACAAAAAGAAATCCCAAAACCTCAAACAAGCAATGATCTACTAAAAAAGTTGCATCACTCTTGGCCCTGTGTATCCTGGCAATAGAAAGTCTTATTCATAAAATATGTCACACATTTTTAGTTTTTAATTTTAAAAGGGTCACAGCACACTATCTGCTAAAATGCTCAGTAACGTAGAACAAAATACAGTGCAATTAATGTCAGTTCCAAGAGCTCGTTCGCAGGTCAAACCAGTCAAAATCATTAGTGAGTACATTTTAAACAGAACTTTATTTGGCTATTATCTCTCCAACACTTTCTTCTTCTGTCTAGCTCCATTCGAATCAATGACACAGCAATATAGCATGTCTTTGTTTCTTTGCACCTCAATCTCTGCAGCGTTATCCATCTTTCTTTTGAAGCCCTCCAGCCCTCGCTCTCATCTCATCTGACCTCCCTTCAATACCTGTCCGCTCGATACGCATTGATCATGTTTAATAAGCCTTCGGTCCCAAGTTTTAAGCACAACTTTTTGGAACTACGATATCATTACTCAAACGCCACGGCGACGCACGATTTTTAGGAGAAAAAAGAGGTTGGAAATTGAACGACGGTGCTTCATCTTGTTTGATAGACTTGGCGTGACAGGTCGGCAGCTGTTGTTTAAAGAGAAGCGCGTTGACATTTCGGAGGGGGCCCGGGAATTTGCAACTCAGCGTGATTTCATTATCATGCATTCGCCGACCGGCTTGACCTCCGGGTAATCTGGGACCACCGCCACCTGTTTGGAAGGGAAAGGCCAGTTCTTTAAAAAGTCAGGGCTTTTAGTGACACCATCATTGAGTTAAAGAGCAGAGGAGGATGTATTTATTTATTGGCCTGTCTATTGTGTCTCGGTGCCAACTCCATTATTCCCAATGAGGAGGTGAATTATTTAACATTTGCTTGCAGAGGTAATGTCATGTTCCTGGCTGTGTTGCACTTAGTGAAACAGATGTACTACTGTCATTGTGTAACTTTACTGCTGAAGGGTCCATCAAATACTTCATAGAGATAGAGATGTGCCTTGCATGGTATATTACACTATAATAAATGAGGAGATGGTAGGTCAATACACATTTTATAAGATGAAATTCATGATGTTGTAAATACCTAATGCTCTGCTTTGTTAATTTGTGATATGGTGTCTGTGTCTGCCACTGTGAATTGTTATTATTGACTAATTGGATTGTGATTGTGTCATTTATTTTTGTAAATCAGGGACCGCAGATGGAAACTAGATATTTAGATATAATCTGGTGCAGGACATCTCTGAGCTTATTGTCTCCATACACCATCCCTTCAAATAAAGACTAATCAAAACTAAACTAAACTAGAATATATTGTCATAAACTTAAGAATGGAGAATAGCTAAGCCACATTACTGGTTAAATCTGTAGAGAGGCGACCCCACTCACAATAAGAGTTCATGCTTTTTAAGATATTTTTGAGCCCCAAATAAAACCTATAACTGAAGAAATGTAAATCAGATTAGTTTAATGCCATAATATAGATAATTTAAACCAAAGTAGACAAATAGGCTGCGGATCCCCTCCAGAAAAGTTACACAGTGCACGTTTAAGGACTTTGGATAATGTATCAACTAACTTCACGTGGTTCTTCCACAGTTTCGGAACAATCACATACAATAGCCCACAACCTTTACAAACTAAACGGGCATTTATCTGACCTAAATAATGTCTGTGTTTGGAAAATATACACTAAAATATATAAAATGTCCTCTATAAAAAAAGCTACGAGTATCTCCTGTGAATGTTGCTAAAATAGGCCATAGCCATGTTTTTGTTGTGAACACAATTAGACCATACAGTAGAATGCACAAGTAATAGTTTAGGAGTTTAGGAGTTTTATCTATGACGCAACAAACTGGTCAAATGCAAAAAGAGGATTTTTGAGTCCTTAGAGAAGATGATTATCGAGTAATGGACAAATGAAACAAATGTGACTCCTGTTATGTTTTTGATGAGACGACATTGATATAACTTAAAACTCAAAAAAGTAAATCCTGAATACTATGTGTTCTTAAAGAAATCATACAGATAATGAAGGTAGGTTGGTAAAATAGTCTTGCCCGAAGACACAGCAACAAGAAATGAACTTGCAGTCTTCCACACAGTGCGCTAATAGTATGCAGCACATTGCTTGGGTAACATACACTGTGGAGAAACAATGGATACAAGAGATTCCAAAAAATGCACACAAATTGGAGAGAATTTCGGAAATTATGGCCAAATTTGTTGAGCAACATCCAAAATGCAATTAGCCGAAAAGAAAAATATTTAGGATTTATTTGTCAAGTTCTGAGATGTGTTTACAATACAAACGGCCAGTTGGATCATTTTAAATCTACATCTCTACATTTACTTTGGTGCTCCCATGAAATGTTTCACAGTACTGCAGTAAACCTTTCTATCTCTATGGAGACTAAACCAGACCAAGTTACAGTTTTGCTTGTTTTTCTAGGTATTTTGGGGGCATAAAACCACTTATAACTGAATAAAGGCAGCCAATGATAGTCAATTACACTAATAAAGAAATGCATGTACCAGCTAACTGCAAACATAACAAAAAAAGAAATATATGCATTTTAATATGAAATAAAGAAATCCTAATAGCAGCACACACACACACGGACAAACAAAAAAAAACCGTAGTATTTGCATGTCGGGTTCTGGGATTTGTTAACAATATGAACTGCCAGTTGGATCCTTTTAAATCTAGATCTCCACATTTACTTTGGTGCTTTCATAAAACAACCTGCTCTGCATGATTTGAATATGGATGAGGTGGGCTGTGCTTCGTCTCAGTTTATTGTTGCTCACATGAAAGACCTATTTTATCCTTTTAACTAGATCTCCACATTTACTTTGGTGCTCCCATGAAATGTTTCACAGTATGGCATTAAACCTTTCTATTTCTATGGAGACCAAACCAGACCAAGTTACAGATCAGATCTGTGGAGAGGCGACTCTGCTCACAGTTAGAATGCTTGTTTTTCTAGGTATTTTGGGGATATAAAACCACCTATAATAGAATAGAGGCAGCCAATGGTAAAGACAGTCAATTACACTAATAAAGAAATGCATGTAGCAGCTAATTGTAAACATAACAAAAAAAGAAATATATGCATTTTAATATGAAATAAATAAATCCTAATAGCAGCACACACACACACGGACAAACAAAAAAAAAAACGTAGTATTTGCATGTCGGGTTCTGGGATTTGTTAACAATATGAACTGCCAGTTGGATCCTTTTAAATCTAGATCTCCACATTTACTTTGGTGCTTTCATAAAACAACCTGCTCTGCATGATTTGAATATGGATGAGGTGGGCTGTGCTTCGTCTCAGTTTATTGTTGCTCACATGAAAGACCTATTTTAGCATCAAGGCAAAACACAGAAGGTGCTCGGAAACAAATGCCTTTTTAAATTTGCGCTGTGTAACTTTTTGGTTTGGGGTCCAACACCTGCTTATTTTTATGGATATGCCACTGCTCAGCCTGAAATGTTCCAAAGGTGGTTTAAAAGCTCAAAAAATCCTAGAAAAACAGGTATTCTGACTATGAGCGGGGTTGCCTCTCTACAGATCTGACTTGTAACTTGGTCAGTACAATACAAAAACGCCCCAGTCCATCAGTGCAATTATAATTTGGCGTAATGTCAGAACGTCAGATAAGTGAAGGTGTTTTCAGTACAGTTTATTTGGCCTTTGTAGTTGGTGAGTTTTTAAAATGACCGCTGGGAATCACTGGCTGATTCTTTGTGAAATGTTTCTGCTTTGATCTAGATCTGAGGCCAGCAAAACTTGGAAGTGGAAAACCAAGCGGCATCAAACAGTAAAAAAACAAAAACAAAAAATAAACCTGTGAAGCATGGAGACGTGTTTGTGGCAACTATTGTTATCAAAGTATATGGAGAAGAAAACATGTAGTAGATGAACTGTACTGTAGATAAACTGTATAGTCGATAACTGTAAAGATAAACTGTGTAAGTCGCCTCTCCGCAGATATGACCTGTAACCTGATAGTGCCACCTGCTGGGCATTATAGAACATGATCATTTTAATACCTCCTGTTAAACAATCCACAGAAAAGTTCTACTGTGCCCGCATAATCCCTCTGTGATAGAAAAAGAAGGTTCAGTTTCGTCAGCTGGACAAAATGTAATGTTTCGACACTTTTCTAAGTAGCTTCTTCAGTTCTGACAAGGTTCTGGTAGTTACATGACAAGCCACTACTACACACTTTGACAAAACTTTAGAAAGACGAGTGGATCTGGAGCTGCGTCGTGTCTCAAAAAAGATCTGAAAAACAGTGCAGATTTTAGTTTTTTATTTTAACTTTTTTTTTTTTTGAGAAACGTGATACAAATTAGCAGCTGGGTTGAGATTGTCCGGGTCCAGTCTCTTCTGGATTTGCACAGAATGTAGAAAGGGACTGGTTGGTTAGGCTGGGATATCAAACACACCCTAGTTTGTTAACGTCAAGTCCAATGAACAACCCTGAGGTGTAAACATATGAGTCTTATTTTTGCACTTTGCATGTAGCTCCTCTGTTCCTAGAAGAACCGAAGAAGATACTTGGAAAATTGGCAAAGACATATTCACTGTAAAAAAAAAAAATCTAGGTTCAGTTAATTGAATTCAATCTGTTTTTTTCTGCAATGATTTTTTTCTCAATGAATTGACCCCCTTTACCCATCAGAGGTGCTGTCTTTTCACGCCCTCCCAGGACACTTCACTCTGCAGACCTGCTTCTCTTGGATGTACCTCTTACTCACATGAAAACCAAAGAAGACTTTGAGTGCTGCCGCCCCAGGCTTTGGAACAGTCTGCCTTTCATAGTTAGATCAGCTCAAACTGGAAATAGTTTTAAATCCACACTAAAAACTCATGTTCATGGAGAGGCTTTTAAAGGTGTACTACCTCATGTTTCGGTTGGAGGTCCATCACTTGCTCGTTTTAATGGATATGACATTAAATACCTCTGCCTTACTTGTATATAATTACAGGTGATTTTAGAGCTGAAAAATATCTTGAAAAACAGGCTGTCTGACAGTGAGTGGTTGCCTCTCCACAGATCTGACCAGTAACTTGGTATGTTTGGTTTCCATGAAGAAACGTTTAGTATTTTCTGCATTTTAGATACATTCAGATGACATGAAAAATATGAAGCAAGATATATGTAATGATTTAGCTGTGACGGAGCAGGTCCCCGAGAGCGCGGGGCCCGGGGAGAGCACGTGGAGACGCGCGGGTCCGTCTCAGTATCGGCTCATCGCGCGCTTTACCAAACGCACATTAAACTTTGTTTTCCATAACTTTTCCAACCTGTTCTGCCGTGACTAGGGGTGCACACTTGGAAGCGGCAGTGGTGCCATTTAAATCTCCAAAAAATCGGTCATTTACTCACCCGCACTGCCGCCTTCATCCTCCTCCCGTGGTGCGATCTGGCAACCCCGGACACATACGCGCCGGTAGCCTAAATCTTCCCGGTGCGCAGGTTCCGGGAGTCACATGAGCAACGAGGCATTTACGTAGGCAATTGTTTGCATTTTATGTCTATTTGTACCGTGTTATTTTGTGTAGGTAACTTCAAGATGTTGGAAGGAAGCTGTTCCCTCCCTGTAACCGCCACTGAAATACTGTTCATTAGTAGGAATGATGTAAATGAGGTTTCAGGTGGGGGTTACGTAATGTGGGAGGGGCAAGCAGATATAAAAGTGC
>KN518051.1:14226-34655 GCA_000787155.1 Scartelaos histophorus
AATTGGACATTTTGATTGATTAAATCCAAGTCCTAAAATGTAATGAAAATTATAAATATTTACAGTCCAGTATGTTAAAGTGGGACTAAACCTATAAACTTTGGCCACAACCACATTTCAAACAGAGAAACTAAACTGGGCAGCGAGTGATGGGAATGAAGGGTATGAGGAACACTGTGATTGGTCTAACGGGGATTCAAAATTGAAGCCCCGCCCCTACAGCCCAGTGTTTGTTCTCAGTAACACCAGGCAGAAATCTCAGTCTTGTGTGATGTCACCAACTACTCGAAATTGCAAAGGCCACAGAAAAGCTTCAAATTTGCCAAAATGTTAAAACAGCATCTAAGAAAAGTAGATAATGTTATTAAACCACTATATACATCATGGTGGGGAGGTTCTACATGTATGTGTTTGGGCGGAAAGTTCAAGAGTTACCATGGAGACGCAATGCACACATTAGCAAACACTGCCAAATATGTTTTAAGACTATCTGAAAACTAAAGAAAAAATACAAAAAGGCAGCACATTTTCAGGTCAGTACTAGTGCTCATGGTGCTGTTTAGGTGTTTGATTTTCAACAAGAAAGGTGAAAGTGACTAAAAAACTGAAGTTAATACTAGCTAGCTTGTGACTCTAACGTTAACAGCACAAAATATCACTTGTAGTTCCAACTAGTCGTTTTTTTTTAGTCAGATTGTGTTAAAATAAATCCTTTAACAATTCAAGCCTCAGACAGAGCAGTGCTTACAGTTAGCATCACACCCCAGGGAATGTGGATGCCATCGGCGGTAAAGTATCAATCGCCTTCCAGCAGGAAACCGAGGCTGTAATCGATTCCGCCGTACCAACACTGGATGAATCGGGGCAGTTCAGCTTTAAGAATTAGTCTCCGCACCGGACACGGGCTCCGGTTGATTTATGGTGGACTTCCAGGGCAAAACTCCTGGTGCATAAACAGCTGTGGAGAATGCTGATCAATGGAAATCGGCGTGAGAATGGCCACACTGACCTTTGGAAAACTGAGTGGGAGATGTGATTTTTTTATTTATTTTTTTCTTTCTATATGCTCCGGTGTTGACAAAAGCCCTGAACGCAGCACAAACGCTCCTCTCCATCGTCGCCGCGGGGTAATAGCTTTCGCCCGGACGTTTTTTGGTTTTTTTTTGGACAGCGCGGCGCTTTTGTCTGTGAAACGTCGTGACACGGGTGCGTGACATTTTCCAAACAGCGTGTTGGATCCCTACATGTGCCGCCAAGACGGTGCGCCGAGGTCTCCCTGCGCCCGGTGTCATCTGTGAGTGCTCACCCTGACACTCACCTCCAGCACTTAACGCCGCCGCTGAAAGGTGTTCGGAGAGGGGAGGGGGGCGGCTGCAGGACTCTCAAGGTGTTTGAAGGGACTATATTATGCATTGTTCAGGGTTATGAAACTGCTTTACATATTTTACATTGTATAACTTAAAAAGGGACTATTTTCTGATGTTCTAATACCCTTTCCTCATCACAAACATACCCGGAGTTGTGTTTTGTTTCATAATTGGTCTCGTTTATAGGCTGTTTTTAATTCTAAATAATTAAATAGATGAATTTAAATGATTCTCCTTCGACTTAACATGCAAATAATCATTCCAATTAAGGTTTGTGTCAGCTTAATTTAATTCCGTTCAATGTCTGGGGTTTGGGAAGGGTTCTTACTGGACAGAAACACAAACGTATTTAATAATAAGGTCTAAAAATACTAAAATTTATGCAGTAATACAGAAAGGATTACAATGTGTTTTTAACTCCATACACCTTCACTAGTGTTTTGTTTTGTAAAAGTTTTGTAAAAGTGGAGTGTTTTAAACTCCATACAACTTCACTACACAGCAAAAAGTGGAGTGTTAAAATTGACTCTCACAGAATCAATTTTAACATTTTCTTGGGGTTTATATGAGTCCATATGAGTTCATTTAACATTTTTGGAGATGTTATTTAAGTAACACTGGACCAAAGTTCCTGTTAACCCTGAAATCAAGAGTTGTATTAATGTTTTGAGAGAAACAGAGTAACACTGTGTAGGGTTATCTTGATTTAGTTAAACAACATATAGAGATGTTTTAATTTCACACTTTGTTTTAGTTAATTTAAGATGAAATGATACAAAACTGGTTCAAACTGGTCTTGTCTGGTGGGAGTTTGAAGTGGTGGGTGGGAGATGCCAAATTAACACTAAGGGAAGTTGAATTAACCCTAAGGGAAAGTTGAATTAAAACTAGGGGAAGTTGAATTAACTTCAACCATATCAACTCTGGTGAATAACCCCGACTCGAACCCCCACTTAACTTTCACAAAGTTAAAAAACTTTTTTGTGTTAAAAACATCTCTGAAATATTTGACCCTGAAATGTTAGCCCTCCAGTTTTTGTTGTGTACAATCATTTGGACGATTTCAGCCCTGGAATTTCCAATCTGCACTAAACAAAAGATAAATGGAAGCTGTTAAATTGAAAACTATGACCATGTGACATCACAAGGTGGAACAGAGCATCCTGAGCTTTGGAGATGTAGACGGAATAATAATAAAGGGTTAGTCAAACGTGTGAATGAAACAAAACGCAACAATGTTTTCAATGAGGTAACAAAAAAACATTGTATGGGGGGAGAAATCTTCTATGGGGGGTTAATTGCTCACCATTTTACCTTTTATTGTTCTGAAATTGCTATATCACCGGAAACCACATATTAGCACGTTTAATAACTTTCACTATGGTTTTTTGATTACAATCAGCGAGCATTCTGCTAGATAAACTACTGCACACCGCGTTTGTATTTATAGAAAATTACCGTGTGACAGCATAGGTGACATCGCCTTTTACTGTTATAAAAAAGAAAAAAAAAATCAGTAACACACCGCAGAGTGAAGCAGCACAAAGGCCAAGAACGGCGGCTCTTAATTGTGAAGTCGATTGGCTATAGTGAAGAAAATGTGATTGCTACAGTTCCTATAGAGAGTCATAGTGGAACACGTCTGGATTAACACATACATGGGCAAAGACTACAAAAATATGTTGTAGTCTAGCATTTCTGCAACATTTTGAAGAATTTCCAAAGACATTTTATATATTTCATTCCGCGTACACTTTTTACATTTTAAATTGCAGGATGTGCCCTGTCTGAAACAAGATCAACGTACAAAGTAGTTTGAATTCAAAGGGCCCAGCTGGTTATAAAATAAGGAGGCATAGGATTTTTATTCTGCATACACCTGCAAGGACATGAGTTTTCTATACAGAATTATAAAATTTCTCAAAGCCCCATGTCTGCATCTGCATCGCTGTAGATTTTATTGGGTTTAAAGGTTCTAAATTAAGTAAAATTGACTTCTCTGAGCCTTGTTATAATGTTAATGTGTTTTGTTTCATTCACACATGTTTGAGTAAAAAGTTTACATCTCCAAAGCTCAAAATGAATAAATAAATATGCAGGATCTGTGTGGGAATGAAATGAAACAAAACTCCAGGTATGTTCGTGATAAGGAAACAGCATTATTACATAGATCAGAAAATAGCGCAATATAAACCCTTTTAATCCATGCCAAAGTGAAAAGAAAAAGCGATTCAGTCTATTCAAGATTTATGTGTATAATAATTACTAAACAGATGCAGCTAAGACATGTAATGAAGAAATCAGACGTCATATTCGGCATCTGTTTTGTTCAGTGCAGTCCTGGATGAATAGACTTATTGATAAAGAGACAGACAGGTTAGGAGTTTTGACTGAGACGTATGTGACACTGTACATCTGCTTTGTGTTGTTTGTGGTGCGTTAAGGAACCGGGGGACACAGCGGGATTTTTTTGAGGTTGTCTCTATTTGATCTAGTTCACAATAATAGAAAACAAGATCAAAATGTTTGCTTTTTATATCAGTCCAGCTCAAACGGGAGAAGAGGATGGACAGACTTAGGATCTTCAAATGGATTTAAAACAAAAGAGAGCTCAATATGAACTTAAATGGCTATTATGCTATTTTCTGATCTATAATGTTGTTTTTTCCACAAACATATCCGAATTGTGGTTTGTTTTATTCGTTTAACCCACAAACCTTGCATATTTAGCTGAGTTCTTCTCTTAAACTGAAATTAAACTGAATAAACTGGCAATACAGGAAGTGCTCCACTGGGTTTTTAAACTAGATACACCTTAACTAGAATCATTTGGATGATTTCAGCCCTGTAATTGCCCATTTCTGTTACTTGAAAACAACCACCACATGACATCAGAAGGTGGAGTACTTGAGCTTTGGAGATGTAGACAAACTAATATCAAAAATACACAAGAGTTGTAACCTTTTATTTAATTAACAGTATTATAACTACATTACATGCAATCAATTTTGTGTAATATAGGACCTTTAAATACAACAAAATTATAGTTACAGATTTCCATAACAACAGAATATTAACAAAAGGACAATTAGGGCCCAATAAATCCTATCCTAAAACACTGAACACAGAACAAATGTGTGTAATAAAACAATACAAATATTGAGTCCGATTAGACAATCAAAACAGAAAGGCAAGTCCAAAGCATAAAAGCAGTTACTCAAAAAATGTTATTTATTGTAGCTAAAATGTTAACACCCCCAATTTTAAAGCGAAATTTAATTAAAACTCAACTTAGGCCTTTGTGTTTACTTGAAGAGCCTGTACCTGATAGTTTTCCATGGATCTGAGCAAAATGTGCCTTGCTCAAGGACAAATATATTGTACAAGTAGATCTTGAAGTAAAAAAATATATAATAATAAGGCAGCTGTGTTCTGTCTGTGTCTAAGTATAAAGCATTTTACCATCTCATAAAGCTCTGAGTGTCCCCTCCATTTGCTCTGTTTTACCATCTCATAATCAGGAAGTGCAGTATTAGCATACTGTTTCTGAAAAGCTCTGAGTGTCCCCTCCATTTGCTCTTTGTGCTAAGTCACTCCCCGTGCACATTACAATCAACCTGCATTCTACTAGTGAAATGACTGCATATATCATCAGGTTTACAAAGTTATAGTGTTTTGTATATTTAAGGAAACTTGACACGTGGGAGCATGGGTGATACAGGCTTGTGGGTTTAACATTAGACAGAATCATATTGCTAACCACAAGGAAGTTCACTAGATTACTGAAACATGCATGGATGACATATCAAATCTCTTCAGGCTTGTTTTTAATCAGGGCGATTGACATGTCAAGACAGATAGCTCAAAAAGTAGATTTTGCATAAAGTAATTGTGTTTGTCATGTTTTCAGGACTGTCAAAATTGGCTACAGCATCTTTAAAGCAACAAAATGCATTCCCTGCACATGATTCTGTAAATATCGGCGTAGCAGTGATGTACGAGCTGTGACAGAACGTTTCATGTTGTCCTCTAGTCCTCTATAATTCCTAATGACAGGGCTGCCACCTCCTATAAGCACCTACCGCCTCGCTCCTGTCTGTCCTGGGCTCTGGACTCTGTAACCAGTGTTAGAGCTAACTAATGCCCTGCAGGGAGCTCACACACCTGTAGCCCAGGACTGAGCAGGTGTCGAGTGGGGCTTAAGGAGCCAAAAGTGCCCATTTGCCCATAGTTCAGATTGACTGTGAGAGGAGCGGTATAATTCTCGCTCCAGGCACCTCTTCTGGGCGACTGCTTCCAAGAGCTTAGCTTCAAGATGCACTGCTGGTCTATCCAAGTGGGATGTGCGTCTCTCCCAGGCCCGGTTCCATTGAAAATCTGGCCTTTTCATGTCAAGTCTGCACTTCTATGTCTGAACTCGAGAAGCCTGTGTGTCATTTTTAGCCTGTAGAATTTTATATAGAAAAAAAAGTGAAATTTTAAGTTTTAAAGGACAAATATTATGCATTCTTGTGGTTTTAATTCACTTTTGGACATGTTTTTGGTCACCTTGGGATTAGTATTTCAAATTTTCTAACTTAAAATAACATTACTAACATAACTTAATAACATAACTTTATAACCTATACTTCTGTTCCCAAAGATTTATTTAGGCAGCAACGGGGAACAATGGGAAAATAAAAACCAAAGAATCTATGAGGCCGCATGAATGCTATGCTAATAAATCCATGTGTTGGATGTAAACACAACTTGGCTGCAAAAATGAGTCCACTGATGGTTTATGGACTTAAACACTGCAGCAGAAGTTATATATATACATTTTTTTTATTTTAATATACTTAATCTAAAGCAGGGGTCTCAAAGTCAATTGGAGCAGGGGCCAAAGTTATAAAATCAGCATTGGTCGGGGGCCACATATTATATAACATATTATATATGACCACCAAACTGTCATGCAGCCTTACACAGAATAAACTTAATGCAATGTGTAATCTGATTTTATAAGGGCCATATGATATGAGATATTTGAGAACTATATGTTGTATTGGGAACTATATCATAGCAAAGTTTACATTTTTTGACATTTAAGCAAATTTAAAACTTATACCAATACCATGACTCGTCGCATGTTGAGGGACTATTTTCTCAGCAGCAGTGGTGATATCAGTCCACTGCTGATATATTTTTTTTCTCTATTTTGTCAAAAAAAAGTCCTATTCATAACATAGACCCAGGCTCCAGATTCACTCCTGTAACTGTTAGTATCGTGAGCCTCATTTGAGCAGCACTGAATGCTATGAGTGACGTCCCACTCAGTCCTTTTCTTTTATACAGTCTATGTAATTTCCCTTTAAGTTCTGTGTGAGCTACGCACAGTACAGTGTGATGGTAAATGATTTCTCTCCCCATCTACTGCAGCCTTTGCTCATGATGCTGCTCCTCTGGTTTGACAGTCACTCCTGTTTCTGAAGCTTCTGTTCTCACTGTCCATGTGTTTAGTGTCTGTTTCTTAGTTGGAGTAAGTTTGAAAGTCCACATAGAAGCACTGTCTGCTCCTCTCCCTCTTTATTTAGGAGCCGAATAGGAATTACAGCCATACATTATAGGAACTGTAATTGAAATTCTTATTGGCAGGGCATTATCAATAGAAATTAGATATCGTCTTGTGGGCCAGTAAAAATTATATCTGGGGCCTGATTTGGCCCACGGACTGCAAGTGAAATGGCAATAGGAATAAATACAGTTATAAAATAAACTGACCTTTAAGCAACAAAACGACGGAAAATTGATTTAGTAACAGCATCGGTGCTGTTCTCTGTGTGTGCCGCTGTCTTCACCCTCAACAATGTAACCGTGGTAACAACTCCAGCTACTCAAAAGCAGGTTCCACATCAAAACACTGGCATTTCCAAAGAGGGAACACAGGGTTACAGACACTCATCTGTAAACCACAAACTAAACCACTTCACTTCATGATTCACTCGGTGCTTTTACTTGTTTTACTGTTTAGTAAGTTAAGAGGACATACATCACTGTTGGAAAGGCGTCCTCTGCTTTGGATCCCTCCTTCAGGATCACAGGGCACTATGATTGGTTACACTTTAAACAATAACTATAACTACAACTTAATAAAAGATTTAGGCTCAGTAACCACTTCATTGCAGGGTTAGAAGTTATGGTTAGGGATTTCATTCAGTTTATGCATGGCTCAGGTGCACCACAAAGCAGGGAGATGATGCAGTACAGTATACGGTACTGTAACACACTACTGAGTCAGGTTTATGGAGATGCAAGCCAGAGTAAGACAGTGTACTTTATTTTATTCAGTGCAATAAACCAAAATGAAATAATATACTTTTATTGTAATCTATTTTTTGCCTGAAAAGTTTCACATTGTAGCTTGAAGTAGTTAAACATGTTGAGGAAACTTTAGCGTATCCAACCAGACACAGGCAGAACATGCAAACTTCACACCGTCAAGCCCCCGTACGGCATAAGAATTGAACCCAAAACGTTATTGCTATGCGTACTGCCAACTTCCCCTTGTGCGGCCTGCGAGACGTGGGGTTGTGTAAGGTGTGGATCTCCATGCAAAGTGCCTGAGACAAGTACAGCACATTTCACACTAAGTGGCTGTGTCGTCTATTGGCACCGTGATTTATTTAAAGATCAAGGCGCTTGATGGCGACACAATCATGACATATGAACACCTGGTGAGGAATATTTCACCTGGACCTCCGCTTGATAATGAATGGAAGTGATCAGACAGCCTATTGAGCATTCTCACCCAGACCTACGTGCTGTCAGACATACCTGCTCCGTGGATGACATAGCGTGCCCTGAAGCAAAAAGAAGAAAAGACCTTAAATGAAAAAAAGAGAAATAGGCAGACGGACGTGAGGGTCGGAATATGGTGTCTCGGCGCTGTGATGGAGGTGAGCCGAGGTCTTAATAAAGCGCACGGTAAGAAGGAGACCCTATCTTCACAAAGCACAAGTTTCCCAATTACACAGGGCGGTTTAGAAGAGAGCTACCAGAATCAACACCGAAAAATGCCAGTGGGTTTTGGCAGGTCATTAAATGTTGTTCTAATCTGATTGCGGTGTTTCTGACTTTTGTTCAAGTTGTGAAAGTGAGGCTGAATCGATGTCTGCTTTATTTAATCAGGGAAATGTGTTGATTGTTTCCATTCTGTGGCTCTGGGGTCGCTCGTCAGGAGTTGTCAGTTACAGTGAAACATCGCATGACATGGTACTGGTCTATATTGTGGGAAATTCAAATGTATAAGTAAAGAAAAAAGAATGCAGGAATCCTTAGATCTTTTTGCTACGTTGCGGGAAAATGAAACACCGTCCTGCAAATAAGCATACGCATGTTTCTAAGAGGACGTCAACTTCGCGTAGATGCAATGAAAAAGTTTGAGGCGACTGTGGCTCAGTGGTCAGAGCACTCATCCACTAACCTGAAGGCCGGCGATTCGATTTCCCCTCGAGTTCTGTCACTGTGTCCTTTATATAGTCCAGTATAAAGAAGTGGACTAAGGGAGTGTGATCCATAGCGTCTGAGTCCAGTCAAATGAAGCTCCCGAGGCTAGAAGTTATAGGAGCAAATTTGGAATAGGAATTCATTAATGCACAAAAGAGCTAAATAAAAATACTCGGAACAATGTTATGGTTAATGCAGACATTTTAAAAGGACAGTCCAGAATTTTGGACATAGGACCTCATTTCCTAGTGAGCCAAAGTGGAGTAGACATGTGGAGACACTTCTAAAATATATTCCATCCAGAGGTTGTTAAAGCTAAGCTAGCGCATGTCAATGGTCTTAGTTAGCCTGCCACTAACCCAGACTGTCAATGTGAATGTTGGTGTTGATAGAATCATTTTAGAAGTTGCATTGAATCTTGCATTTGAAGGATTTATGTCTGAGCAGCAGCGAGTTGTACTGATAGAAAGCTTGAGGGCGGCGGCCTGATATCACCGCTGCTGCTGAGAAAATAGTCCCTCAGCATGCGACGATTCAGGCGATGCAAGGTTAGTTTTATTTCAAACATTCCATCCTAGATTTGCTTCGGTGACCTGTGCAAATACAAGGACTGAATGGATATTTTAAAAGTGTCTCTACATGTCTGCAACACTCACTAGGAAACGAGGTCCTGTGTCCAAAATGCTGAGGCTCATAGCAACAATTACAGAAAGAGGGGCAACAATATTTCAATGTAAATGCTATGTCCATTGTGTGTGTGGTGGTGCAGATTGGCAGCCTCGTTTTACCAGTCTACCCGAAGGCAGCTGTAGCTAAGATAGTATCTGACCAACACCGGGAATGTGTGTCTTGAAAGGTGCTATATAAATCTGAAGCCCTAAATCTGATACAAGAGCTATGATTGAAACTAAACATCAAATAAACTTTTCATTGCACCAGCGGATGCAGTTCAAGCATCTACAGCCGACAAATACCACGTCAACTACGGCTCTATAGCATTTCCAATACACATGCGGCATTTTCATTTATACCACAGGAAGGTTAAGGTGTCCAAGATTAACCTGAATACACAGAGCATGATATAAAACATAATCAGGATACTCATTTCCAGCAGCCTCTCGCCAAAGAAAGAAGCCGTAAGCTGCTTTAGAGGTGACTGACCCTCCCTGACCCGACCTGCCCTACGACCCCGTGGAGACGTGTCCCAAACAAACAGTATCTCTGCAGGAATAATTGTGTTAAGTCAGAGGCCCTTCCGACGCTCATCCCTGTCCTTTTCACCTTGATTATACCAAAGAAGAGAGACCGGAGCTGCTTGTAAGTCCCTCAACTACTATTCATTCTGCCACTGGGTAATAAATTGGAACTCAAGAGGGGGTTTTGTGGTGTTATGGGCTGAGAAAGAGTACGCCGTATAAGGGCTTAGCTTTGTTGGTGTCATCTGGGAAAGGACAAATATAAAGGGAAATTGCCAGCTGTACTTGAATAATAAAAGTAAAAGCTTGTGTGTTTTGAGCGTGCACCATATCTTGATAATCTGCCTGAGGGAAAGCTGCTTGCTCCGTACTACTTCGGAGGAGTAATAGAATCTTACATGAGTTGAGGTTGAGGTCGTGTACGGTAAATTTAAAACAACACGACGGTCTTTCAAATATACTGACAAGCTCTGGAATCCCACGTCAAGCGCAGAGGATGAATTGTCTTAGTGGGATGATAAACCTTAACCTTGTCACATTAGTTATGCATAGTCTCTGGTGTATTTAATAGCATGGTGCAGAGTGGTTAGCAGGGTTCTATTTGTAGGTTCACCTGATGTTTAAAAATTGCAAGTCAGCTATTGGTGAATTAATATTATGTGCCAGTCACTAGTTGCAAATAAATAAAGTGCCACTATTTTTCTAATAATAAAAATAGTTTAGCTTTTTTGACACTCAAATTCACTCAATTCCATACTCGGTGGTGGTTACATCTACAATTATAGCCACAGCTGCCCTGGGGTGCAGACAGAAACGATGCTTCCAGTCTTTGCCATCAGCCCCTCCAACCACCAATCATACCAGGTAGGGTGGGTAAAGTGTCTTGCCCAAAGATACAATAACAGCACTTAGATTGCGATTAATAATTAGACCTTTGGGTTAGTGGACAGACGCTCTAACCAATGTGTAATATCACCTTAATATTAATTTGTGCAATCAGTCAAACGTAGAAGAGAGGGTGGAAAATTATTGGATTAATTTAAGATGTTTTGCCTTCAATATTTAAATTGCTATACATATATTTTTAAGATAATTATAAAATGATTTATGGTGTTCCACAAGGATTATGCTTTGGTTCTTTAATGTATGGACTCAGAGCATTGTATGGCAAGAGAATTAAGTAACCATATTAGCTTAAAAATGGACACACATACACTACCCTTTACAACATTAGAATGACAGTCCATAACACTAACAACGCCTACTTATCTGAATTATCACCTAAAAGCTCCCATTGCTATTCATCTCACCCACCCCAGTGTGATGTCTGGTGTCTGGTTTATCAATAATTAGAGCCTGCGTAGCGTAAGACAATACGGTGCCACCTCTCGCCTCTATCTCTGACATCTCCCCTGTCCTCCGCTGTGCCCTTGGATCCTGCTGACTTCCACCTGTTCATCATCATCATTGCTGACAGCAGAGGGAGCGCCAATGCTTAAATAAATCTTTGGAAACAGAAGTGGCATTAATAAAACCTTATTTTTTTCAGTTAGAGTGAAATGTTAAAAGTTAATGTGAAATACTAAACCCAAAGTGACGTAATTCATGTTTAAAAGCGCCTTAAAACTAGAAGAATGCATGATATATTTACGGTGTTCCGCAAGGGTTAGTCTTTAGTCCTTCACTGTATGAACTGGGAGCGTTGTATGGCAAGAGAAAGTAACACATTTTAAAACTTTGTAATGGCCACACACACATTACCCATTACAACAGTCAGCAGAATAACGGTTCTCATTGCTATTCATCTCAGCTACCCCAGTGTGAAGTCTGGTCTCTGGTTTATCAATAATTACAGCCCGCATAGTGTAAGACAATATGGTGCCATCTCTCGCCTCCATCTCTGCCAACTCCCCTGCCCTCCGCTGTGCCCTTGGATCCCGCTGACTTCCCCCTCCAAACATGTCTGTCTCTCTCGCTGACATATGACACTACAGGCAGGGTGCCCGGGTGCCCTGCCCCTCACCTGCTCTTGCCCCGCGCTAATGAAAATCGCTAACTGTCGCTAACGGTGCCCTCCTCGCGGATTCATGGAGCAGTCGTATTCTTTGTTTCTGTCTGAGTGCTTTCGGAGAGACATTTGGACACGGGCTGGTAAAGGCACAGGCCGGGCCATCAAGGCGTTCACAGTTTGCTGCATCCTCTCAGTCAGCAGGGCTATTTAGGGCCAAGCCAGTACCTGTGTGTAGAGGCTGCAGCTCGGGCTTGATGGAGTACTTTAATATTATGTTCGAGTGTACACACAAAGTGAAAATACTGGGATTTTATTTTTTATTTTTAAGCCTTATATTTTGAGCTATCAAAAATATTTCAAAACAGAAGTTAATGTATACTAAAACTAGTAGATAGTCTTTTGACCAAATATCGATACTAAAAATGTCATATTCACAGGACATAAATGACCCTTTAGAGTGCTTCAGAGTGATTTTGAGTGAGTATAAGATCACATAGACTGTTATATGCCCATGGACTACTATGAAACCTATCCGGACGATATGTATAAGGCCACATAAATGAAAGTACTACAATTAAATGTTGAAAATGACATTCTAAAGTTAAAATAAATCTTTTTATTATCATTGTGGCATCGGGTATTGAGCATCAGCGTAAACAGCAACATTTATTTGATATTATTTGTTTTCAGTCAATGTGGGAAGATATGTATATAAAGATAAAGATTGCTGGTGGTGCCTACTGTTGATCTGTCCATAAGCAAGACTCTTCCCCTGCCTTGATTTCTGTGCATAGGCTTTGTGAAGAAAACTAAACTGAACTACGTCCAAGGAGACAAGACGGTGACAGTTACAGGCCAGATCTGTGAAGAGGCAATCAGGGTACAGCAGGATTGTTTTTAAAGGTAATTTTGAGCAATAAGCTGCCATTAAATAAATGCAAAATAAATGCTTTATTTCTACACTGGCACATCTTGGGCAAAACTATCACATCTCCATGGAGACAAGCAGGTAACATATCTGCCACTAGAAGAGTTATAGTGCACCTTTAAAGCTATAAACTCATAAAATCATATTACTCTCAATTTACATCCAAATTGAATCCCTAATCTGTTAGTAAACAATAGCCAGTCATTACTTACCCATCACAAACAGCGGCAGCAGAGGCATTCAGCTGAGCCTCCTGCTTCACACCTGTTGACTGAGCTCCAACCCCTCTGAACGCAGCCAAGTCCCCAGGAAACATCTGGCTCTCTGGCTTCAGATGTTCTCCTGTGTTCTCCTGTGTTCAGCAGACGCTCACACAGTTTGGCTCTCCACCATCTCACACTGGGCAATCAGCCTGCACTCACACTGTGAGGCTGGGAGCTGCAGTGCCCGCCCACACACTCACGCTGGACGTGCCCGGGGTCACTGTGCAGCTCAAAACAAAGAGAGGGTGACCAGAGCAGGTTTACTACTGTTACACAATTCTTTATGCTCAGGTAATGCCATAGTTGGAGTGTGTTACTTTATAATTTAGCTTAGCTTAATAGGGTATATAACATATTGCTGTTATGAATTACAATGACAAATGTTGCATTTCTGCTGTCATTGACTTATAATGTATTTGAGCCAGTTGTAGGCCAAATACATTAACTTTGAGAGCAAAAGGCTACGCACAGCATGTCAGCATGTACAGTACAGTGTGTATTTATAGCACATCTTTATGCTAAAGCATGTCCTCTGTTTCTGATGCCTCATGTAAAGCACAGAAAAGCAGTGTTTATGAAATGTGCCCCAAACTTGTCCTCCTTTAATATCAGAGCTATTAATCAAAATGCATGCTGCCCTGAAAGCACGATTTGTATGACTTTGTCATATGCTGATGTGGCACTAAAGTTCAACTCCAGATGAAAACCTTTTCAAGCTTTTCTCCAGTGATTTCATCAGGAGCTATGTTCATTTCCCTGCCACAGGGAAGAGTGAAAGCACAGACACAGCAGTCCCTGAGGATTTGCACACCGCTGGGGCACTTATTACAGATCACCTCATGCTACACACTCATTAGTCCTGAGCGAATACAACTTTCCCCTTACCCCATCTGTTTGGACACACTCTCTGGTCTAATGTGTATGCTCCTCACATGCATATCTCTCCAGTGCACCAACCAAACGCACAAACATCTCAACCTCCATTTTTCATCTGTGACAAGATTTTAATTAAAACTGTGATCTACTTTGGAAGTTTTCTACAAGATTTGACCTTTGATTTCAGCTATGAAGAGAGCATCTAACCCCCTCTGCATCTCAGTCCGGTGATCTTGGTATCTATGTGGGCCAACTCCATGTGTCTCTGGAGATTACATGTTCCCAGTGTTAAGAATGTTTCCTCTGTCCACATACAGACATTTTATAGCATCAATAGCACTGGTGGTGAAGGTGAGCGGACTTTGAAAGAGCATTTCTGAATTACCACCAGACACCATCAGGAAGTGGGGAGCGACTTAATAGAGACACAATAACATAACTAAATTATTCAAACGTGCAAATGACACTAACCTAACTCCAGGCATGTTTTTTATTTATTTTTTATTTTTTTGGAATAAAACAAGAGAAAAAAAATCTAGTTTTCCATAATATAGCACCTTCTAAAAGATACCGCCCATGATTCAGAGGTGGCCCTGTTATCAGAGTTAATGGTCCTTGTCTCTTCTCTCTCCTGTCTCCTCCATCGCACCTCTCCCCGGACACACTCTGCAGCCCCCCGCTCCATTCATTTCATGCCCTTCACTCTTTCAAACCACAAATCTCCTTCGCTCATTTTCAGCCCTGTTCTTGTTTACACTATCTAGATCTGCTGGTTTGATGTACAAGGTCTCCACTGGCACACTCCTGTCAGTTTTATATGTGAAGGTAAGGGACTGAACACGCTGCTGGCCGTGTATTCAGGTGTGTCTTGCCAAAGGACACAAAGACAATATGGGCTCAGGATATGTTTGAGCTTGGTACTGTTTAATTTGACAGACGTGTTTTGTGTGGTGAGTCTGGAATCATATTCTGTCTTCTTGATTTGACATAGGCATGAGTTATTTTCTTATCAAAACCAGCAATTTAAGAGTAAAAAATATAGCAAAATCAATAAACAAAGTACTACTTCAGTATCTGAGGTACAAGCAGGTTGTGATGAAGAATGATACAATATTCTGTATGAGTGAGAAGAGACAATTTCCACAAGACAAGTCAAGATACAAGACGGGGTCCACGGAATCGAGACAAGATGAGATTTTGATATAATTTATAACAAATAAATTGTGTGGATCAGAATGGAATCTGAACACATACCATGGAAGTTGTGAAAATTATAATGAAGTTAAGAATCATCTGAGAAAATTGTAGAAAATTATTAAAAGTCTATGCATTTAAACTCTTAAATGTGATTGTCAGGGTTTAAGATTGAATTTTTGAATACACATAAGCACTGATGAAGACACTTTTTTACCTTTGTGTGTGTGTGTGTGTGTGTGTGTGTGTGTGTGTGTGTGTGTGTGTGTGTGTGTGTGTGTGTGTGTGTGTGTGTGTGTGTGTGTGTACTTTTTAAACATTCACTAGAATTATTTAGATGATTTCAGACATGGAACTGCCCATCTCTACTGAACTAAATGTAAAGAGTAGCTCAAAATTACTTAAGCATTTTGAGCTTTGAGGATGTAACAAGAAAGAAAGGATTACTCAAATGTATGAATGAAACAAAACTCAACTCCAGATATGTATTTGATGAGGTAACAACCTTCGTAAATAAATGAGTTTTGCATAATATAGGACCTTTAGCACAAGAAATGTATATTAAGATTCAATATTTTCAGTACGTTTCTCGGTAATCCTGTCATTATCTCTCTCTTTCTACCTTCTTTCTATCTCTTCTTTTATCATCTCTCTCCCTCTCGCCTCCATCTGTTCTCTCTCTCTCCATCTTTATTGCTTCCTTCCTCCGTCCCTCTGCAGTCCTCAATCTGTTTACCCGTCCTCTTTTGGTGCCAAATCCCCCAATGTACTTTATTGGTGGATGGTGCAATTCATCTCCAACACACTTCTCACGGCGGAGGTGTTGCTCACGTTCAAATATAATATAGAAGCTGTCATGCAGAAACATCACACAGCATAAATATTTATTGTCTATTCTTCATTGCTGCCGACGCCATCTTCATCTGTTCCTCTTCAGATCTCCGTTTCCTCACTGGCTCTTGGTTTTGTTCATAATTTCTCATTCTGATCAGTGCTGCGCTGAGGCTAGGCTGGTGTGCACCTCGTGAGGAAAAAAGCTCCCCCCCCTCCTCCTGTTTATCAAAGAGAAATTCCTCTGAAGAATTGATCCGCCATATCAAAGACCTCACCTCTTAATAAAAAAGAAAATCCATTCTGTGGTGTGAGCCAGAGCAAACAACCACAGCATCATTTGGTTTCCCAGGTCGTGGTGAAAACAATTGTTTTTGACAATGTGGGATCTTTTGAATATCCCAGAAGAAGAGCGCACACGAATACACACATGTAAAATAAAAGGCATTTACATTAAACAGGATCAGCACAAGTCTATCTGAGAAATAACACGGGGGTTTGCCTGGCCAGACAAGACCCCATCTGAAATATATGGATTCTGAGATGTGATCTTATCTTCTACAAAGGTATATTTTGTAACATTTTCTCTTGTTAAGCTTTTCACCATGTTATAAAATGGTTTCTTCATCAAAATATTACATGGAATTGTATATTTTTTTCTTCTTTCATGGTTGTTTGATGAATCCTGTTTAGCAGGTCTGAATAGGTTTCTAAGAACTTACTTGTGACCTTTAAATTCCCAAGACAATCAGATCATAGGTAATAGTTTTTACATGAATCATCGACAGACTAATTCCAAGAATTTATGCTTTCATATTGCGTTTATTACAGTGCATCCTTTTGTTAGCATATTGGAAAAGTTTGCTAAGCCCTAGTTTTTTCAGTAGTAATTCCCTCTGCCACTAGACAGCGTCAAACCCATTTCCAAGTATACGGGATGCATTTATAGAAATAAGGTTAAATTGTCCAAAGATAATTGTTATTTTCAGTTCTGCAACATGAAATGACATAGCAAAGTACTCAAGCGCACGTTTAAAAGAAAACTGCAGTGCACATAATGCATATTTTTCTTTTTAAAGCTAAAATAAATACAATAGTAGGCATATTAATGATTTAAAAATGTATTTGAGTTACAGTATGACAGCAGGCACTATAAATAAATTCAACCACCTTTTATGATATTTCACTTATTTCTTTAACTACGTCCTCTTTTCTTCTACAGCCTTTGAGGGACGGCCCTGTGCTGCAGAGTGCTTCAATAAAGAGACAAATAACATTCACTAACAAGGGACCCAGTTCTTCTTGATTACAATTTGTATCCTCTTGCTTACAATTTTAGGGGAAAACTGAAAAACACTTCATTACTCAGTCTCAGACAAACCCAAAATTTGGAAGGGAGATAATTTGCTCATTAAGACTAACCGCCCCAAACAATGCAACCTGAACAATTAGTTTGGAGCCCCGGCAGAGGCAGGCTTTGTGTATTGCTAGGTTAATTAGCATGCTTAGACGCTATCTGACCAGGCCATGTATTATTGGAATGGGAGCATTTTTTTTTTTTTTTCTATTAAGATGGCAGGGATTTGGTTCATAGATTTAATACTTTCAGGTTTGGTGAAGCTGGTAGACTGAACAAAACATGGACAGTTATTTTTTTTGCTTATACAACAAAATGCAATTAAAGGCCTGTACCCTATTTTTTCCATGTATTTGAGCAACACTTTTCTGTCCCAGTACACATATTTATTATAAAAGTAGCTCTTGAAGTCAAAATAAGTCCACTGCAGTGTCTCCATATACAGTAATTATATAGTGTTTCACTGTACGAGAATCAGGAATAGTGCTGTTAGCATTACATGATGGCAAAACACCATTTTCATGCCTGAATGTTGTGGGAAGCATGATGTTTTTTGTACGCACAATCAACTAGCTCTGTTTTTAAGAACGCAGAAAGCAGGTACAGCGCCTCTAAGATGAACTGTTGTCGTTAGCTTATATTTGGTTTAAGAGGCGGCAAATGTTGCGGCTCCTTTCCTCACTCCCAGAGAAATGTCTTGCCTGAGTTGTAATAGTGCACCACTCAGGCCTCGTATCATCCACTGGCAGCACACAGCCCCATTACGCACTAATTAAAAGAGCAAATTCAGGGCTAAACCTAAAGAGAAACTACAGCTCAACAGTGTCCCTGGAAGCTGTGAGATTTACTCTGACTAGTTGTTGCACTAAAATGTAGATCGTGCCGAGGGGCCCATACACAGTTACTCTGACATGTCCAGATTCACAACAGTGGAACAAACTAAGAAATCAAATTTATGTTAAATACAGAAAAAAAAGAGACATCATTTCCATTCACAAATTCAAATAGCACTTACCATTTTCCATATTTCCCAGAACAAAATTTGTCTGTATTTACATGAAAATAGGCTAAAGTGCATCTGTCTGTGTCTCCATGTTTGTTTTGGTTTGTTTGAGTGCTTCACCTTTGACTTCCCTCTAAACCACAATGCTGCTGTGAAGGCTACAGTCACTCTCCTGCGTGGGGGCAGGATCCAGACACAAGAGCAAGAATGTGGCAAGGTTCATTCCTGTGAGTTTATGAACTTACAAAATTTGTAGGAATTAATTTTGCTCTGTAAGGTAAGTGTAATCCCACATCACAAAGCTTTATCTCTCTGGAGAGTGACTGATCCTGTGACTCATACAGTTGATTTTTGTCAGTTAAGGAGTTTGTGGGGAGCATCAGAGCAGCTTTATGCGTGTGGTCCAGAGGAGGCTTCAGTAGATCATACAATATCCTGAGTATGTGACGAAGACTGCGGAGAAGATCACCAGGAGTCCCTTGGCTCCTCTGCAGGGGGTCCACCACCACAGAGTACATAAAAGAGCAGTGTGCATTATTAAGAACCACCCACACCCCACATCTACTGTTCACACTTTTACCCTCAGGCAAACACAGGGGTGTGCAGTGTGCAAAAGCTCCAGTTTTCTCACATACACAAAACATTTTACAGAACTCCTGATATATATATAGAAATCAACATACATGAAATCAAGGTAAAGGTTTACTATAACCTTTCTGTTGGAGAGTTCACCACCTGCTTGTCTCTACGGGGATTCTATGATTTTGTCTGGAATGTTCCACAGTGTTTAACTTAGTGGTGTCCATGGAAACAAGCCATTAATGTTACTGGTCAAATGACAGACCAGATCTGTGGACAGGCAAGCCCATTTACTGTGAGAATGAATGTTTTTCAAGGTGTCTTTGAGCAATAATATACCTATAAGCTTTACCTTGAATAATTGCGGAGTACATAGATTTAATACCCCACTGTGTAACATTCTACACAAAACAATGAACATCTCAAGCAAATAGTGTTCCTTCCATCAGAAAAGTTACACAGTGCATCTTTAATTAACAAGAAAGACTGTATTTCCTTCCTTCACTTCCTGTCATTGCCATCACAGCAGTAGAATCACGAGCCTCTTCAGCCTCTCAGTCTTTAATCTTCACTGCTAACGTTCTCCTAACCCAGGAAGAGCTATTTTTGCCAACAGTAATAATACAAACGATCACAGCTCTCACACTGTTGTACTGCAGTCTCTACGTGATTTTAAGCGCCAACTTGTTTCCATTCAAAAGCTATTTATCTCTCTGGGTTGAATAACCAGAAAACAACCTTGGCTGGGCATCACCTCTCTTTCATAGTGACCACTGTATCAAAGTAGGTATCCTGCCAAAGTCTGTGTCCGATAATGGAGTGGCCTAAGTGTGCCGCTTCAAATAGGCCCTGACTAGACCTGGTGCAGTGAACAGTGTTTTTATTGAGAGCTAAGTAAGATAAATGGCACCCACATTCACCAGTACAAAAGAGGGAAGAGGAGACGGACAGGTAAAACGCCACGCCGAATCCATTTTTATTCTCTCGGTTCATGCTCTACCTCGGAGAGCCTTTTTATTATTATCATGGTAACCAATAATTTAATTTGCACCACACAATCATTTTGCATAGCTGGCACAGTAGGTGAGATTTCTAAAAGGCTTCAAACAACTGACATCATTATGTAAAATTTGAAATTTTTGTCAAGTTTGGATAATACAGGGCAACAAACATTAACTGGAAGTTTTATGAATCACATTTAAAGGCCACATACACATTTTTCTCTAAATGTATTTGAGCTATTTGAGCATTTGTCAAGCTCCTATACAGACATATTGTATAAACATCTCTTGAGGTCAAAATAAGTCTATATAGCAGCCATAACTGTCTGCGTTTTATT
>JACN01077824.1:0-11444 GCA_000787155.1 Scartelaos histophorus
TGAAGAAAATCTGGTGTTTCTTTCTTTCTTTTTATTTTTTTATAGAACAAGTTGCATGTTTTAAACTCTTGCTGTGCAGTTCTGTAGTTTGCAGGCAGGATCCCTATAATTGGCGTGATCCTTAATCCTCAGTTTAAACTGAGCATAAAATCACTGCAACACACCGAAAACAATATAACATAAGGTCAAATGTATTTATTTATTGATTTATTGTGGTTTTAAGGTTAAGATACACTGACTTTTACCTATTTTTATTGGATTTTGGAGTTTATAAATGTCACGTGAGAACTGCGAGAGTGAAGAAAATCTGGTGTTTTTTTCTTTCTTTTATTTATTTTTTTTAACACGTTGCAAAATGTTTTAAACTCTTGCTGTGCACTTCTGTAGTTTGTAGGCAGGATCCCTATAATTGGCGTGATCCCCCGTAATAGCTGCAGAGCCCTCCGTTTGAGTTAATTAGTTACGCTGGAAGAGGATAAACGAGCAGCCGGCCTCTGTCTGAGTGCCGGACTCGCACTTGATGAAAATAAACAGCTCCTGCATTCCTCTTTTCCCAGAGCGGAGATCAGAGTAGGCCCTGTGTGAAATCTGACAGATCGCCACCACAACTCACACCGCTCACACACCCCCCAGGTCAGACAGGAGCATCAGCACAGCTCACGTTTGGACAGAAACTTTTATTGTGAAACATGCAAAAAGAAACAGCCATTATACACAACTATATATATCTTTTTTTGCATGTGGCCCATTAATGCACTGTCCTCTTGAGCATTCACTTCTGGAGAAACTCTTCAGCCGACTAATGGAATACAGGTGCAGCATAAAAGGTTCTGCACCAGATTTTTTCTCATTTCCCCAGTACATATATATCTTACGAGTGGCTCTTGAGGTACTGTCTGCACAAAATTATAAAACTTGGGAAAGGAAAGTGTGTGGTTAGCATGCTAGTTGCTAGTATTACCATGAGAACACATTTCTAAGTGAGAAATAACCAAAGTATTTTAAATTAACTTGTTCTGTTTTTCTGTTTATGCAACTTGTATGTACAGTTTTAATGGAGATGTTATTGATTTGCCAAGAATATTACACATATTCATTAAATTTAGTATTAGAGAGGCAAATGCCATGCTATATATGCCACTTTTCAGGCAAATCAGTAACATCTCTCCACCGGAAAAGTTACATGGAGCCTATACAAAAAAAAAGTGACATTCTTCTGCAGTACAAGTAATTTTCCTGCAAATTGTCACTAGGATAATTTGTATAACATTGCATTATCCAACACTTTCCTCTTTATCTCCCCAGGCTTTGTGCTGTGCTTCATTTCCTGGTCTGTAAATCAAAATGTCACTGTGGTAATTAGGCTAGGCTCATTATCAGGCCGCCGCTGTCCTCATGCAAATTGATTGAGTTACGTTTGAATTTTCCTAATGAAAGCAAGGGGAGGATAGCTAATATAGGCCCCACATGATTACCTAAGGTTAGTCAGATTAATATAGAATTTAGAGTTTTGAATTCAGAGAAGACAGAGCTATAACATACTCCATACTACTTTTAGTTTAGGACAATCACATGACATTAAATGCGTCTGACCATTTGTAGTAAACATGCATGTAAGGCTAAAGACACCTGTAACGAAATAAATATGTGTATATACATTTATATATTGCAGACTATTTCAGGCAAAGGGGTAAAAGGCAAGTGGTGGACCTTTTACCAGAAACTTGCAGTTATTTCATTCACTTTGACATACTTTTCAAATACTTTAAAATTGAGAAAAACCAGATCATAATTCCAGACAGGGTTAAAGTTTTAATAAAGATTTTTTTTTTGTTAACTTTTTATTAATCTCAAAGGGAAATTGTTCTCTGCAAATCATCCATCCATCCATCTCCATGATCTTGTTGCTAGACTTGGTCAGGACTTTAGCTTGGAGGATTTTTTTCTATGGTGCATGTTTTGGATTGATGGGGAGAAATAAGAGGTTGCCTGGAGGAAACCCATGCAAACTCCACACAGAAAGACCCACGTGACACATTAAACCCGGAACCTTCTTGCCGTGAAGTGTGAGTGCCAGTCACTCAGCCACTCAGCCTCTCAGCCACTCAGCCACCATGCCACCGTTTATCATCTGTTTGCAGTGCAGCTCTGAAGCTTAAGTCCTGGTCTCTGGTACCACAGAGAAGCACATGGTTTAGCATAGGCTGACATTGGGGTTTATACTGTACAAATGTGCATTTAGGGCTCGAAGTTCTGACGTTTGTTTAAAAGAGCATCATCATTCATCAATAGGTGAAAACAAGGTGTGTGAAGTGACGAGAACGTTCCAAATGATTTGACCACCTGTGCCCCGTTCACCACGTGATCAAACTAAACCAAGTTTCCAAGAAAAAGTAATATTACCATGTTGTACATTTAGTATTGATATTTGCTCAAATCCGTACCTAAACCACTGTTAATACTGATTAATATCTAGGCAAACCACCACACAGCCCACATAGCTCAGCTTTATGCTCTATAGACGTGATAATAGAAAAGGTTTCAGCCTTGAATTGCTGATGTAGTGAACACATGAGGTGGATTAGTGTTTGGCAGAAACAAGATCAGATCTGTTTCGACAGATTTGACAGTAAAGCAGCTAATCGGACTAAGTTTTGAATCATGTTCTCACCGCAACCGACTGACCACAATGTCTGAGGCACTTCCCCTGATTTGGCCATATACACAGATGTCTGTATCCTATTCCTGTCTGATAATATTGAACATTCCATACCTAATTGCTTCATTAGACCTATTATAAGGACACCCAGAAATAGATCAACAGAAAAATAAGGCTTTAGAGTAGACTCTTAATGCTGTTTTTCAACTTTAATTCAGTAACATTTGTAAAAACATACATTTAACAAGACATATTCAGCATTTGCAAAACATTAAACCGAGCTTTACATGGGCAAAACTTGTGATCCACATTACATTACATATCAAAAAATGGATGGATAAAGCCTTCTTTTATATACAATTCACACCAAACAACAAAACCTACACCAGGTCACGTTTCAAAAGGGGAAAAACTGATGCAATAGCGTAAAACTGTCATGTCATGCTTGTGTGCTACAGTTACAATTTTCTTTTATACTGTTACATGATAAATTGAACTGGCCTAAAGCGAAGACATCAGCCAATAGATTTGCAGCACGAGATCAAAACCAGGTGCAGACGTTCCTACAAATGGCTTGAGGCATATGGAAATGTACGTTTGATAATTAATTTAGACCTAGGAGAGGCCAGACAGCAGAACAGTATGTTTGCGTATATACTCTTCTTCACCGTGTCATATCTGATATCAAAAACCATACATCAACCAATCAGAGGAGAAGATTGTATTTAAAACGGGCCACTGGCGACTGACGAGCAGAGTGTCACGATATGGGACAAAGCCGAAGGTCAAATCTCTGTGGTGGCTGTTGGCATAAACCCTAATTTTCAATGTCACATATTTATTATTATAATTTTTAACCTTGGAAACCTCCTTGACTCCACAGAGAGGCCCTTGTTTTGACTAAACTTAGACATTGTATGTATTAGTGATAGTTTTAATGTATTTTTGTGATATCTGCACAGTTCTTTGGTCACCTGAGGTTGTTTTAAATGTGCTTTGTAAATAAATTTGACATTATTAGGCAAAAAAAGTGGATCCTCCTCCATAAAAATATAGTGCACCTTTAAAGTCCTTGCTTTAGTAAATGTGTAATAGATTAAACTTGGTTGCAAAAGATATAACAGCTAAAATGAATGGCAATCATCACATCATTGTTGCACTTTCTTTCTATGACCACTTGTATATACATGTGATATTTTACTTATTTCCTATTTTATTTTGACTCTTTCTTGCAATTTATTTTATTGTATTTTTTACTCTTTGTTATTATATTGTGAAGAATGAGCTACTGTCTCCAAAAAATGTCTCTTGTGGACCAGTAAAGCTTGTCTAAGTCTAAGTCTAAAATACAGTATTATTAGTGTCCATGGATTTCAGCTATTTTTTCATAATTCTGAAGCCCCTGCATTGTTGGATTTGCCTTTTCCTTTATTCAGTAATCTCTGTCCAATGGGATAAGAGGAATAAACTGAACAGCGCAGTCACATCCATTCACACTCACATTAATTCTGTATAGGGTAATTACAGTTTGAGCGTCTGAGTTTAAGAGTTCGGTGACCTTTGTAAACACTTACATTGTGCTTTCTAAGTTTGCTTTCCTCTGAAAAATTAAGCAAGCGAGATTCCATTTATATCCTTTGGTTTCGAAGCGCTTGATGAAGAAAATTAACCTTTGTTTTAATGACTGCAACCTTGAGTGTGTAATTTGTATGGACCAGGGTTTTCACACAGGCAACATCACAATAATGAATGAGGTCAAACATGTGAATAGCCGCCTTTATTCTCACTTCCCCAACACTATTTAACTACAATGAACTATACTGTGGAGAAAACAATACCTGAGGCACAGAGGACCTAAATATAAATCCTGTTCCCTGGCACGCTTTCTGTGGCTCAGTGAGTCCAAGTGTGATCGTCCAATTGTTGTGTCATGTTTTTTCTGAAACAAATGTGTTCGCCTGACAAACCATGCATAGCCCATCCAACAGGGGCTTATGCTACAGCTGAGACAATACGTGAGTAATGAATGAAACCTTTTCCATGCAGCATTAGTCTGAGCTGGTGGAGGCTGTTTCCGCCTATTCACACACCTTCATTTGGGACTCACAGGGCTTTTGTGCTAAAGTCAGACTTAAACAGTTTCCACTACATTTATCTTTTAAAGTTATCGTCTTTAGTTTTAAAAGGTAAGTTTCACATTCTAGACATGTAGCCTGGCATCATCATATAGAAAATAATCTTCAAGTGGTAAAGCTGTGCCAGGGTAAAGAACCTCGGTGAAGTAATGAAGGACCAGGACTCGGACAGACAACGGACAACGGACAGACAAAGTTGCAAACAAATAATCCATATATAATATAAGCAATAGTCAAGTTCTACGCTTTCCAAAAATATTACTGAAAATATAATTTTTCTCTTAACAACCTCAACAAAGCAACTGCAGCAGGACTAAAAATACACCAACAGTTTTCAGCAATACAGCATAAAAGCAGTTTTTTGTAGATATTCATCTCTAAAAAAAGCCACCAAGCCACCAGACTAATTTGAACCCCCACCCTCTAAATAAACAGTGTTCTCCTTGCGATTACTTATTGTTGTAGATATTGCTAAGACCTAAAAGCTAAAACAGAGGCATGTTTGAGGTTGTTATATTCTGATCTATGAAAATTTGATTTGACTGTCCTTAACCCAGTCTTGTTCACCATCGTTCGTTATAAACAAGGTCTGAATTATTTTAGTTATAAGCATATTTTATAACAGTTATATTCCAGTGTTAATGTGGTATTCAATTATTGTATTAAAAGATGATGTGGTGATGGAGGAAAACCACTTCATGTTATGTTATGCTGTAAAAAAAATACTCAGTGCTGTTAATTTATTGTGTTGCAACATTGGTCCACTTAGTATATAATATTAGAAAACATCGGCAATAGTAAAACTACCATAATAACAACTGTGACGTCAAAATGATGATACAAAACAGGTATTTGAAACTTATAAATGTAGATTTTAATGTGATGGCAATTTAATCACAATTGAATTTCCATGATGTCCAGATTCACACGTCCCCAGTCACAAAATATCTGAAAACACCAGATTACACCAGTTTACCAGAATAAACATGTTTGAGGAGCCCCGTTGCCATGGTTACAGTTATGGAAAGGGATGAAATGAATTAGAAACACAAACATCGGTCTGGTAAAGCTTTATTGTCGGCCCATCTGTCAGCCCTGAGTCTGTCTCTGTGGAATGGCAGTATTTCTGAGACAATGGCACAGAGGGGAAGTTGGACCAAAAACTTTCAATGAAACCACATTTCCTACTGATTTGAGCTGGTACCTGGTTATCCAGCTTCTGTCCTTTCCCATGTGCTTCAGTAATCTTATCAGCGGCTAAAGCAGTTTTAATATAATAAGTGTGAGACGGCTTTAGTAATGGCATAGTAATAAATCAAGGACTCATGACAGCCCCGAGCATTACCAGCTATTGTTTAAGCAACAGCGCATTGTGTGAGGCCTAATTTTGCCTTAGTCGAAGAATAGGTCAGTGTTTGCACCGTGCATATAGATGAAGTATTATGACACTGGGTGAAGACCTTGTAAAGCAGTAAGTGGAGGAGGTCTCAAAGATGCTTATGAGATGAACTTCATCTACAGAGCAGGGGTAATGTCAGGTTAAGTTATTTTTACTTAGCTGGGCATGAGTTCCCTAGTGCTGCTCTGGAGAAGTGATTAAAGAATATTTTTGTATTATGTATTTAAATTCAGAAACATTTTGGAGCCCAAGTTTGTGAATAATGCTAAAAGTTGAAAATGTGACTTAAAAACAGCTGTGGGTGGTTTTACTAAGAGAGGTAGAGGTCAAAAAAACATATGTCATTAGGGGAAAAAACGTGTTACTGAATTTGTAGTGGTAGTTTACTTGGATGTATTTGCCTGTTAAATCTCACACACAGTCAGGATCTAGTACATAAGCAAATACATGTTCATTGTCGAAATGCTTTTATAAAATGTAGGGTATCCAGATAATATGCGTTAATGGGACATTTCTGATTTTCTCAGTTGTAAATCCAATTAGTTCAACTTCAGCTGTACTAAAATAATTAAGATTCGTCACAAGACAAAGAACAAGTAGGAGGAGAAAAGAAAGAGGGAGGGGAGCTATTGGTAACTCACAAGCTACAGATTGGAGACCCTGAAGAATTATTTTAGCTTCTGTCATTTGGTTATAAAGATCGTTTTGAGTGCCTTGTGTTTTAGTCTCTTTACATTGCAGAACACATAGCTTTCAACAAGATGTGCATATATCCAAGTAGCACTATGTGTAAAACGTAATTATTTTAACTTCATTATTATCCTTTATGAGAATAAAACACTTAAACTTAAAACGACTTTTTCACGTGTTAAACTTAATCTCCATTGGTAATCAAATAAAACTATTAAACATCATGTCCTTCAAATTCAATGTTTATTCAGATTGGACACAGACCAGGGATTCCTCTGCGCGGCTGAAGTGTGTCTGTCACTCAGTGTTAGGACTGAGGAAGGTGCGCTTTGGTTTGCCTACGAGCGCTGCGCGTTAGGCGGGGGTGGTCTCTGCGCACAGACCAGTCTTTAAAAGAAGGTCTCCCGATGATGTGCGTAGACAAGACTCTTCTGCCCTCACTGATGGGCAGCTCTGCCCCGAGTGATCTCCATTTAAACCATTTGAGTTTGGAGTAAAATCCACAGCAGCCTCTGAGCGCGCCACAGTTACGCACAACTTTGCGCACCACGATGCTTTACTCACTGGGCATCTTCTCCAACACGTCGGACGTGAACAGCACAGAGGACATGGAAGCCACTGGAAATGCCGTAAATATGACGGTCAAGAGAAACGACAGTGACCCGTTTGGGCGAAACGAAGAGGTGGCCAAAATTGAGATAACAGTTCTTAGTCTTGCGTTCATCGCCGCTGTGGTGGGGAACGTGAGCGTCCTGTTGGCCATGAGTCGCAGCAGACGCAAACTGTCTCGCATGCACCTGTTCATGCGCCACCTGAGCCTCGCGGACTTGGTGGTGGCTTTCTTTCAGGTGCTGCCCCAACTCTGCTGGGAGATCACTTTTCGCTTTAATGGACCCGACTTTCTGTGCCGCATTGTGAAGCATCTGCAAGTGATGGGCATGTTTGCGAGCACATACATGATGGTCATGATGACCGTGGACCGCTACATTGCCATTTGCCACCCGCTGCAGACTGTCCAGCAGCCCACGCAGCGCGCCTATGCCATGATCGGAGCCACATGGGCGTGCAGCCTGGTGCTGAGCTCCCCGCAGTACTTCATCTTCTCCCTGAGCGAGGTGCGCCCCGGGTCAGCCGTGTACGACTGCTGGGCACACTTCATTGAGCCGTGGGGCGGGCGCGCTTACATCACCTGGATCACAGTTGGCATATTTGTCGTGCCCGTATCCGTGCTTGTCCTCTGCTATGGGTTAATCTGTTATACAATCTGGAGAAACTTCAAGCACAAGACGCGTCGGAAAAGTGTTGGGGCAGTTGTGGAAGCCACAAAAAATGGAATCCTGGGAAGGAACTCTGTTAGCAGTGTCAGCACCATCTCTCGTGCCAAATTACGCACAGTGAAGATGACCTTTGTGATTGTGGTGGCCTATGTGGTTTGCTGGGCGCCATTCTTCACCGTGCAGATGTGGTCTGTATGGGACAAGAGTTTCTCCTGGGCGGGTTAGTAATTACCCAACAGATTAAGTGAAGGAGAGTTGGTTTTCATGTTATAAAAGATTAAATGTTTCAAATCAGTGCACATGACTTTTTAGATTTGAAAAAAATATCCTAAGGTCTAATTGGATTGAGCTACTAACTGAATTTTAATGTGATTGTTAATTTACCAAGACAGAAAGGCCTAAAGCCTGAAGTAAAAAAGATAATTAGATCATTGCTTATATGGCACATGTTTTCTTGCCAACACTGTCTGATAGGTGACATTAAAAATAAATAAATAACTGAGCGTGCAGAACTGTAGTGTTTGTTAGTTTGAAGCTTGCAGCAGCACTGACAGTTACTCATATTTTCATCACAGCTTTCATGAGGTTTAATCAAACCATGCCTCATGCCTCACGCCTCACACCTCACGCCTCAGGCCTCAGTTTACTGACAAATTAGAACTCTCATTCCTTTCGGCAAGTTTAACATTTTTCCCAAATAGCTTTGTGCTAAATATATAAATATCATCATTTATTTAAAAGATATTAAGCAAAGACTCCCTTTTCTTGATGGGGCTCATACGTCTTTCTGTTTATTTCCAGATTCAGAGAATACAGCCGTGACATTATCTGCTCTCCTGGCCAGTCTTAATAGCTGCTGTAACCCCTGGATCTACATGATCTTCAGTGGTCACCTCTTGTCTGACTTTGCCAGGAGCCTGCCCTGCTGTGCTAAACTCAGTACCAAGTTCAGTCACTTGGACTCTGACAGCAGCATCCGGAGAACCACACTGTTGTCCCGCCTCCAAACTCCACGTCTCTCTGAACCTTTCAAAGACACTGACACCACTCCCAAAACTGCTATTCCTGCCACAACCGTCACATGATTAGAAAAAGCTTGTGTCTGAACAGCGTGCACTGAGAAGTGATGATCCAGGCATAATTGTCTTTATTTTGCTCTAAAGCAGGTGTTTACTAAGGCAGAGTTACATATTATTACCAGCTGCAGAGATTCAGTGGTTTAATTCTGTCAGAATATGTGTACAAGCTCATACATACACAATATTGTACGTACAAGCTCACACATACACATGCAATATTCTTTTGTATGTTTTGCCAACTATAACATTACAACAACCAATAATAAAAAAACCCTCATTAAACTAGCCGAGGAAGTCAAGACTATTCCTACATAAAGGGAAACTTTACATTTTAAAAAACTGATATTTCAAAAGAAGAATAACGGCACAAGATGGAGTCTTGGTTTTTGAACTTGTAAATAACAACACTGGAACTTTCAATGCCACAGTTTTCAAGCAGATTTAGTTGTTGATGTTGCATGGACCAATTTTTTTGTGGTTTGACTTTAAACTGTTCAAAACCTTTCATAAAATATATCCCAGTTTGCACTCACAATATTAACTGTAGACAAATGCAATGCAACTTCATGTGTGTCTGTAAAGAATATTGTAATTATTGTAAAGATATCTGAACTAAATGACACGATGCAGGTACTGATTTAATGGTACATGATATAGTTTGTGCTGAGCGATAGCTTCGTGTCCTTTATTTTAGTCTCTGACATGTTTTAATGTCGTTAAATGTAATTATTTATGCTGTAAAGTTATTGTCAGTTTAATGGTGTTGTACATTATCTTGTTTTATCAAAGCCACAAAGTTTAAAAAAAAATAAAAAATCCAGCATTTACATGACCAGATATGAAATGTTTGATAAAAATCAGCAGAAGAAAATAAAAATTCTTGCTTTATTTTTGTTTTAGTTTGTCACTGTGCCTATATTTTGTCAAAAACGATGCAGATTTGGCCTAAATGAGTGAAAACACAAACCACCGCAACTTCTGTGCATTGTGCATTTGACTATTTTATGTATTTTTTTATATTTTAGCTCCAACACAAACCCTTCCTGACCTTTGCTCTCACTTAACACAACAGAAATCTGGATAGTTTCAGAGCGACCAAATGCCAACTCTTCCTCTTGGAGTTTAAACGGGTCAAAAAGGAATTTCAGAAGCGTCACAAATCATGAAACACACATTTT
Organism: Scartelaos histophorus; assembly: GCA_000787155.1. Taxonomy (NCBI): domain Eukaryota; kingdom Metazoa; phylum Chordata; class Actinopteri; order Gobiiformes; family Gobiidae; genus Scartelaos; species Scartelaos histophorus. The sequence continues at coordinate 10,418 of JACN01077824.1, forward strand.
TACAGTGTGTACCAGTTTAACCACAAAAATCTATAAACTACAGAGAAAAAAATGGATAAATGGCTATTCCACTTGAGAAAAATATAAGCTATGACGACCTTATTTTTTTAATGGTGGCAGTAATGTTGGTCATTGTTGCTGTGCTGGTTTGATTATAATGTGACTAATCAATTGATCACACAATATGACACAGTGCGATGTCGATGCCCCTTCTCTTGGTATTTGGAGGCAACTGTCACGGTTGTAAAACACTACTGTGACTTTGCTACACTAAATTAACAAGTCTGAGGAGAGAGCAATAAAATGGTTTGTTGTATATGGGTCACATGGGCATTAGCACCACTTGAAAATAAAGTAGGTTGGAACTTTTCTACTATTGTAACGGCTGCAGCAGAGGGACGTGAGGCAGAGTAATAATCAAACTATGGCAGCAAATTGAGGGTTATTATAAAATACAATCCCGTCTCAAACCGATTGATTGGAAGCTGAGGAGAAGATGAAAGAACAGAAGATGGAATGGATGCATATTACAGAATCAGGAACAGCCAATAAAAGATGAATTCACTTGTTGTTTTGAGCTTGGTGATTAGTTTCATAAGCACCACCAAGCTTCTGACCTATACAATACATTTCTTATGACTTGAATTAAACTTCTTGAACACTCACACCTACCACATATGCTCTGTCATTTCTTTATTAGAGCTTCTGGAAATTGATGCCTTATAATTCTGGAGACAGTGAAAGTGAAAAAAACCCTAATAATTTTATGCAAATATTGTCTGGCTGACCGACAACCCTGCATTCAGCACACTCTGGAGAAGTGGGAGTTTAATATTTGGTGTATGACTGAGGCTAACAGGAGGCGACACCGCGCTTCCCTCCTTTTCCCTTCAATTTCAGTCAGTAATAGCTTCAGAGAGTCATAATTGGTCCTACTCAGGTAAGAAGCCACCTGTTTTTCACACTTTGTATGTGGCATATGCTCTGCAGTTTAGCTATCAGCTTGGTTATTATTATTATTATTATT
>JACN01018252.1:0-11547 GCA_000787155.1 Scartelaos histophorus
ATAGCTCACACATTACAATATAATAATACGTTTATTCAAATATTGGATAAATTATAAATTACATGATGTTCACACGAAGAAAAATATTTTAATTGTCCAATCATGATTATAGTTTTCTCCAGATCAATATTTCCAAAAGTGGGGGAGTGGAGCAAAGTAAATGTGTATCTGCCCCACCCCTTTTTACAATGCCATAGCAATAATCATGCTTCTGCCAAAAAATACAAAATATATAGGCTGTATAAAAAGGTAAAGTAAAAAGAAACAGCACAAACACAAAATAGTGGTGTGAGTTGATCATAAAAGGGGCTAGATTAATTAACAGAATGTCATTATAGCAAACTAAATCTAACAAACAGTGGAGTCTTGAGTTAATCAGAGTTTGTATGGGGCGTTTGAGGATTAACAGGTAGATCTAATCATAAAGGAGTGACAGACGATAACAAGAAAATCAATCCAGTGAAAAAAAAAAACTATAAAATGAAGTGGACAATATCATACAACAATATTAGTTTGGCATTCTAACAAAATTATTGAAGGTAAAGGAGTTAACAAACTGCCCCGTTGACCTATTTCACTCCAGTGGTGCATGTGTGATGTAAGTGAGTAGCCTCATTAGTACAGTGTGTTCCTCAATCACTGCACAGCACACACATGTCCAAGTTTGCCCCCACATGTTCAGAATTTAGGTCACTGTATTTTAAGGTAACCAACTGATTCAAAGTGCACTCTAGTATGACAGGTTACCGAATACTACGTACTCCAAAAAATAATTTACATTATTATTATTATTGCCTAGTTTCGTGAAGGTTATAATTTTACTTCCTGGTTGGACATGCAGATATGACATATGCACAGAAGAATCCTAGCTAGCTCACTGTGAACTGTAAAATAAACTAATTAATTAAAATAGACTATCCAATTAAGTTTATTTGTAGAATACTTCAATTTGTGGTGTTTTAAAATGTATAATGCTCCAAAATTAGCATTAGCACTGAGACAGATCTCTCTTTCTAAACACAGTACTGTTGTTCGCTGAAGAAGTGATTTTATTTCTATACTTTTTAACGCGTCATACTTTTTAACGTTGTCAGTGCAATCAACCCGCAGCTTCTTTAAACATTTATTTTAGCATAGGGTGACTTGCTCTGGTTGGGAGTAATAAAATTGTGAAACAAGTGCATAAATGAGGAAATTGTTCTGCACTTTGCCAATTCATGACTTACTCACGACTAATGTGAGTAAAGTTGCATTTTCTTTGTGTTTGAGTCATTGTTAAGCATGCTTTTCTGTATGTTAATAACAAATGAATGTATGCCTCTCTTTACCGTTGGCAGGGATCACATTTGTCAGACATAGGGGACACCTGGAACACATCTTGTTTAAACTGGGACAAATCAGTGGTTTTGGATAAATCTGCTTAGACGGGGGACACGGGGCTCGAAACCGGAACTGTTCTGGGGAAATAAGCACGTGTGGTCACTCTATTTTAGCATGACTCAGCAAAAAGGTCATAGTTCAAATTGGACAGGAAGTAATGACGCTAACAGTGAGGTGAGGTTGCCGCTATTGTGCACAGAGTCTAGCGACATACAGCAACCATAATGTTAATAAGGGACGAAACTTGTATAAATTGCATAAAACGTATGATTTGACAAACATAAATAAATAATAACACATTTATTTTGTTAAATCGATGCTTAAACTGTGAGGAAAGGGCCTTCTTTGTGCATTATCGCTTTCTGCATTTTGGAGTTGATGCCAGCTGATGACATATGCAGATGTATTCTGTTTTAAAGCTTACCTTTTTCTACTTTTTTTTTCTCAAACTGCAACTTAACTGATGTAAAATTATAATGAACATGAACACAGGTATAGGATTCACATAGGCCTATGTGAATCTGTTAAATGCACTTTGAGGAGAGACGGGTGTGCAGAAAAGGTGCTGTGGTTCTGTTTGGTAGATGAGCATAGAGAGCTTTTAACATATAGATTAGTGTTTGAGTTATGTAACAGCCTTTTGTTCTGTAGCATTTCATGGGTCAACAGCAGGAAACATCAAGGTCTCTCAGGTAAATCTGTGGCTTTCTGTAACAAATTACAAGTCGACACCACACAGGGAGTTATGTTATATTATTATGTTATTAGTGATAAAATAAGACAAATTTGAGTGGTTAAACAGCATGGTGCAATCTATAGGAATGGGATCCAGTTGCATATTTCCTTTGACCCGTTGGAACTAGTCTACTGTACACAAAGGTGAGGATTACAAGGAGACAGTGTGCTCTTCTGACACCAGGCTCAAAGTTATATAAGAGACAGCTTCAACAACAGCTATCTTAAAATATGAAGACAAAATCTGTTTATGAGCTTTGACTCTTAAACTTTCCAGAACTACGTACCACCAAAGAAAAAATATGGCTTTCAGAGTACCATCAGCTCAAAATTAGTCATACAACAGGAGTGACATCATGCTGGGGTGTTCTGCATGTATCTCTATGGTGGAATGGTCAGCAATTATCATAGTGACACCACGTACACATTAGCACACACTGTCAAATTTTGCAGACTGTCTTGTTTAAGAAGGAGAAAAAAGAGCCTGTGATCTGTATGTGCGTTATTTTATGTTTTTTTTTTTTTTTTAATCTTTTATTTTTTATTATATTTCATGTGTGATACTTGCCTGACAGCACAAATTGTTTCACCTGTTGTAGTTACAAATGAACTAGCTCCTTCAGGTCAAGTTGTATTAAATTAAAGCTCAGTTTAAAGTTTAACGGCTTAGATAAAGCAGTGCCTAGAGTTTGCATCACACCCCCAGGGAATGTTGATGCCATCAGCTGCAAAGTATCATTACAAGTCTAATCTAAACCAGGTCTACATCATTTCCACTGTAGTTCTAAACAAGAAATTATTCAAATAGTGGATAAAATGAGCTCTAAATTATGCAAACCCATATCCTGGGCTGACCAAGAGTTGTCCAACTAACACCTGAAGGGGCTTGAGTACCACAGTTTGAGAAACATATGTTAATTGTTTCATCTTATTTATTTTTTAATTTATTCCAACCCAGCTCCTTCACTTTGTCTGTGTATTGAGCTGCCACAGACATACCAGTGTGTGCTCCTATTTGGCAAGCGAAAGTCATTTTACAAGTTTGATTACAAAAACTATTCTATAGAGGCACTTGACCCATATTCTGAACAGTCACAGTCTCCAACACTTTTCATCGCGAACATGGAACTAACAAGAAATCAAAGCTCCGCGACACAGTGCAGAATGAGTGACATCTTGGTAAGAGTCCAAATTAAGACTCCACCTCAATAAGAAAAGTCAGTGGTTTTTTTAATCTCTTGTATCTGTGTCTGTGTGTTGTACAGTTCACAAAGTGTCTGACCATGTAGTGTGGGGAACTGTGTATTGGGAAGTACATTTAATTGATACACATTCACAGGACATAAATGAACCTTTCCTGAATAGCTTTATAATAATCTTGAGCTGTATAAGACCACATATACTAGTATAATATAGTACAGTATAGTAAAGTACAGTATAGCACACAGATATAAAACTACATGGTAATACAGTATAATTGAGCCTAACCCTAACCCTAAAATAGTATAATAAGCTCCGCGACACAGTGCAGAATGAGTGACATCTTGGTAAGAGTCCAAATTAAGACTCCACCTCAATAAGAAAAGTCAGTGGTTTTTTTAATCTCTTGTATCTGTGTCTGTGTGTTGTACAGTTCACAAAGTGTCTGACCATGTAGTGTGGGGAACTGTGTATTGGGAAGTACATTTAATTGATACACATTCACAGGACATAAATGAACCTTTCCTGAATAGCTTTATAATAATCTTGAGCTGTATAAGACCACATATACTAGTATAATATAGTACAGTATAGTAAAGTACAGTATAGCACACAGATATAAAAACTACATGTCATATAATTGAGCCTAACCCTAAAATACTATGATTTAATGTTGAAAATCACAGTGTATATAAGTGTTTTTAATTATCATCATGGTGTTGGGACTGGTATTGTGTATCATGACAACTTTGCTACATGCCAAGGTATCCAACATGCTATAGGTGAATGGAGACTTCATAGTGAAAGTCTATATTTAGACTCTGCTCCTGCATCCTGAATAATAAACTATGAAGGAGTAAGAGGACTGCTCTAAAGGCAGTGCTGTTATATGTGAAGAATAAGTCAAGGGAAAGGGCTGTGGCATTTTGTTGTGCAGGTTTTGTAGTACAAGAGAGGTTCCAGGAAGTGAAAAACAAAACAATAAAGAACAGTGGGGGTCGTTCTTGGTCAAAACACAGTCATAGTACACAGAGTGTGTTTTCCCCAGTGAATAGGCATATCTTGTTTTCCTTTGAGTGGGAAAAGTACAGTACTCCTTCACCACTCCACAAGGAGACAATTTGGACCCAAGCAGCTGATGGGGCAGACTGGAGGGGGAGGGGCGAGGGACAAAAACCAGGAGGAAAACAAGTCGAAGGATTGGTGGACTGACAAAAAGGGCGTGGCTAACACTATAACATATGAACGAGAACGTGTATATTTACTGAAATATAAGCTCTCCGCGACAAGCAAGTTGGTTGTGTTAAGAAACGTGCTATAACGAGCTGAAGTAACGTTACGCAGGAGTATTACACTTTGAGAAAGATGCATCTTTGACCAGGAAAAGGTGACACCGACTTTTTGTTTGTATTTTTACGATATTTGCCCACAATTTGAAAAAGGGACATTTCTATTGGAATATGTGGGTTATCAGTTGTGACAGGACTTGACGTGGGCTTTTTTTATATTTTATTTTTTTTAAGCATAAAGAATACTCACAGTAGTATTACCCAAAAATTACGTTTGGCACATCAGCATTTCAACATTACGCACGCATTTTGGAAATTTTTGAGATAATATCTCCACTCATTTGTTGCTTTTGACAACCATAAAGCCTCCACTGTCGTAAAAAAAAAATTGCTGACAGCATAACTAATCAGATAAAGTGCTGCGCACAGTAGCCGAACGCACACGGACTTGCCCAGACGCACGGAAAACAACAGTATCGCAGGTACTGATTCTCTAAACAAGACGTGAGGTAAAAGGCGGGCACAACCATGTCAGACGGACCGAGACAACGGAGCAGCACATCGGGCTCCGCTAAGGATGCTGCCGGTGCGAAAGAGTCCGAGGGAGGAGGAGGGGTTGCGCTCAAGAAGGAGATTGGTCTCGTGAGCGCGTGTGGCATCATTGTTGGTAAGTCTGTAAAGGTCCTATATTACGAAAAAATGATAACTGCGAGCTTGAAGCTATGTTATAATGTTGTTATCTCCACAAAAAACATATCTGGAGTGGAGTTGTGTTTTGTTTCATTCATTCACGTTTGGAAAAACCCTATTTTTAGTCTTTTTACATCTCCAAAACTTAAAATGCTCTGTTCCACCTTGTGACGTCTTTACCCTTTTGTTCAGTAGAAATGGACAATTCCAAGGATGAAATCATCCTAATAATTCTAGTGAAGGTGTATGGAGTTTAAAAACACAGTGGAGCATTTCCTGTATTAACACATGACATCACAAGGTGGACCAGCGTGTTTTTGTTCTGTTCTGAGAAGAACACAGCCTTCATATGCAGGTTTGTGTGTTAAACATGTGTGAATGAAACAAAACACAACTCCTGGCATGTTTTGATGAGGAACACTGAATCATAAAAATGCCGTTAAATGTTATGGCCTAGGGAAAAACCCTATTTTTAGTCTTTTTACATCTCCAAAACTTAAAATGCTCTGTTCCACCTTGTGACGTCTTTACCCTTTTGTTCAGTAGAAATGGACAATTCCAAGGATGAAATCATCCTAATAATTCTAGTGAAGGTGTATGGAGTTTAAAAACACAGTGGAGCATTTCCTGTATTAACACATGACATCACAAGGTGGACCAGCGTGTTTTTGTTCTGTTCTGAGAAGAACACAGCCTTCATATGCAGGTTTGTGTGTTAAACATGTGTGAATGAAACAAAACACAACTCCTGGCATGTTTTGATGAGGAACACTGAATCATAAAAATGCCGTTAAATGTTATGGCCTAGTAAAAGTGTTGGATGGTGAATTGTTTTTTATGTGCAAATGTGAACCACTACATTTATGTTGCATGTTTAAGATAACGATCCTGCAGGTTTGATATAGGACTTAACTAGGATAAACATGTTTACTGGCTTAATTAAACTCCTCATTTTGTAAAACATGCATGGTTTCAAATTACTATTACTATTACTTACTATTACTAACCTGTCTCACGACTAAACCCAGCTCATGTTCCCTGTTAGTGGGTGAACAATCCAACGCTTGGTGAATTCTGCTTCACAATATTTTAGAATGTTGTTTCCACCTCAAAAATATACCTGGATTTGTGTTTTGTTTCATTCACACACATTTGAGTAACCCTTTATTATTAGTCTGTCTACATCTCCAAAGCTCATATGTTCCACCTTGTGATGTCATGAAGCGGTAGTTTTCATGTTAACAGTTGCCTCTTTAATTCAGTGGTGATTGGCCATTCCAGGGCTGAAATCATCATGATTCTAGTGAAGGTATGTGGAGTCTAAAAACACAGTGGAGCCCCTCACATGAACTGATGAATTACCACATGATGAGGAAACAACATTAGGACATAGATTAGGAAACAGTATAATATGGGCCCTTTACTTTGTGAGCCCATCAAGTAATTTGATTATATCAGGTAATACTGAGTCAGACTTTAGCACTTGGGGAGGAGAGACATGTTAATCAAAAGATAATCATAGATGCTAAAATCTGTGAATCCTTCCACATTTGCACTCAATCTCCAAGTGGACCAGTTAGTACCAATTACTGCTATTTTGTAACTCATCATTTAGTGGTCACAGATTTGTAGGGTCAACAGTGTTTAGCCTAGTAACTTGCTAATATACTAGGCCAATATAAGGAATGTTTGATTAACCCCTGATTGGATAAAGGTGCAAAGGGTTCATTCATGTTGAGCTGTTTCAGAGAAGAGAGACATGGACTTTGACAGACTATACACTTGATAGCAATCAGCCAATCTAAAAAATTTGACTTTATACCTGCATCACCTATACTTTTTACCCATAGGACACAGTAGAGGGAGGAACTTCTCCATGTCCTGAAATAGACTTGTAAAACCCAATCGATATTGATGTTTGTGTGAAATATGACCCTAGTTTGTCTGCATGGCGTGTGGTCAGTCTGTGTTATGACCTTGGGGTGATTCAGGAGGACTGACGCTCCGGCTTATTCATTCACACGTTTCCACAGTAACAGGAGGCAAGACAGAAGAAAGGGAGAGTGAACATGGGGCAGGTCGGGGATCGGGGTGTGGGGTCCCAGGAGAAGGTCTGCAAGAGGTGGATGAGAACAGAAAGAGAAGCCACGCTAAGCTAAAATCAATACTGTGACAATGCTAAATCGGGTTACAGTGGTGCTCCAATTCAAGATGCTTTTAATTATCTGCAGATTTACATAGCAGCGGTTTGTGCCCACCCTGAGGCTTTATGGTAGTTCAGAGTCCGTTCATACTCGGTCCAGTCACAGGTGGCGCAGCTCGCGGTCATGTGTGAAGTGTGTGAACACGAGCGTTGAGATTTCCACAAAACAGAGTGCATCAACATCAAATGCTTTTACGACCGGCGAACAAAGGCTCTATCAGTCGCCCACTCAGACACAAGAAACGTGCCAAGGATCAGGATTATCAAAATGAACTTTTGGACAGTGCAAAGACAACCACGCCTGATACTGATTATCTGGATTGGATCAAGCAAATCATACTGAAAAAAAGAGTTAAAATCAAAATTGATCTGATCTGAAGGTTTTAATTTTCTTTTTCTTTTTTCTTTTTTTTTAACATTTTTTAACATTTTTTTAACATTTTACACACCCAACTCCTCTCTCTACCCCCCACAAAAAAAGAAAAAAAATGGGAAAACAAACCTCAATTGCCACTCAAGTCTAATCTTGTCAAATTATTCGTATTATAACCAAATAATATTATCACAGAATGGAAAATCGTAACTGATCTGCAAGGTTTAAGCGGATTCATTGCAGGTTTAGCGTAGTAACAAATCGCATAAGATAACTGATGTGTGCTAGTGGCTCAGGCCGAGGTAGACAGTTGCTGGAGCTTGGTAGATGTTTGAACAAGGATTTTTACACTGAGAGCAAATGGGACTGTTTGTACTGGGCTTTATATAGGCTGATTATCAAGCCTATTTGATTTTTTACAATGCATCTGCAGGCCTATTAGTATTCATTGTCTGTTTCTTCGTGAAGAAATGCCTGCGCTCACTGTAAACTATTTCCTGAATAGAACACGCTACAGTACAAGTTTGTGTGAAAAAAGAAAAGAAATAAATAGCAGGATAAATGCATAAATGCTATAGGATTATTCATTTTAGGCGTTGTGTATTTAATTGCATCTTTCTGGGTACCTCAATTATACGGAAATCCAAATACATCCCATATTTCAAACATTAAGATTTTTGAAATAATAATATACACATTTTTTTTCGCATACCAAGGTGATAATGGGTAACTAATGGTTTAACTTTAAATTGTGCTTTAAAATAAATTGCTGAGATAATGAAGTCTGACAACAGTGCGTCAAAATGCGTCCCTGACTCAAGACAAAAGGATGTCCAAGTTGCAGAAAGAAACAGGAAACTTACTGATTCCACATTAGTCAGCAGGTCTAACACTTTAGGAGCATGAGTGCGATGCCCGTCATATAATATTAATGTTTAAGGTCCTATGTTAGACAAAATATACCCAGAGTTGTGTTTTGTTTCATTCACACACCTCTGTCTAATGTTTTATTATTAGTTAGCTACCTTTTACCTTTTGTTCAGCTATTCCTGCGCTGAGATTACCAAAATTATTATAGTGAACGTGGAGCTTTTAATAAAATTGTGACGCACTTCCTGTATTACCACATGACATCACAAAGTGGAACTGAGTTTTCGGCTTTGGAGAAGAAATCTAAACCCTAAATATGCAGGATTTGTGTGTTAAACATGTGTGAAAGAAACAAAACAAAACTCCAGGTATGAAACATTATAACATAGCTCAGAAAATTGCATAATATAGGGTCTTTAAAGATTGAGTCAGTAGTAGCTAGAAAAATGCTGTGTCACTGCTCATTTTAACATATACCGAGAGGTCAGATTACAAAGACCACCAGTGTAATAAACCTGTCAACTTAACAGCAGGTCACACTTTTGACTTTTTATCTGCTGGTTACATAAGAACTCACATCTACAGCACACAATACCTACGAGCTGAGTGAGGGGTTGTATCGGGGAACCATGCACGTGCACAGTTCAGAGTTCTGCATGTGATCTGCCATATGTTTACATTTAAGACAAAATACACATCTTATTAAATACATTTCTGTGGTATTTCACAAAGTGGGGGCCAAAAACAGGATGGGAGTGCAGGATGGATGTAAGTTTAGGGCTGTAAATCTATGTGAAGGTCTTTGTCTACTGAATAATTGGTTGATGGTGCCTTAGTTGAACACATTTTTTTTAGTTTTCTATTTTTATTCTTTTCTTTTTTTCATTTTAAAGGTGTGCTATGTAATCTTTTGGTATAGGTATGTCATTGCTCTACCTGGCATGTTCATATGAGTTCAAAGAGCTGTTTACATACAAATACATTATTTCCTAGTAACTTTTTCTGCATGAATAGTTGTTTTTGCATGAACTCCTGTGGATGTTTGGGTCAGATTCACAGATAAGTAGTAGTTTTAAGAGCTTTTCAGGCTTGACTAATCGATCCCCAGAGCATTTCTTCGACTACAGCTGTAAATTATTAAATTAATAATTCACATTTGACTTTTGAACTGTAAAAGGCCTCTCAACAACATGTGCAAACTGTAATGATGAAAACTAACCTTTGCCCCACCACACTAATTTAATGGCCTTTGGATTCAAGGAGAAAATAAAGGAACATTGTCATTGTTCATTGACCTTCTATTGGATAAAACAGTAAATATATATTTCACTATACAGTTGGGGTTGTTCTTAATTGTTAACAAAAATGTTGGTAACCTTTCAAACCTTTTCTTTTTGCTTTTTTGTCTTGCTGTACCACCAAGACTCATGACACTTTAATATGATATTAATTAAATAAGTAAAAATAGTATACTTAAACTAAACTTAAAATTAGGTCACATTTATGGTCATTTGATTAGACTGTTTGGTTTACAGAAAAAATCTAATTATAATTTTCATGACAAGCTCTGTGATCAGATGTTTTAATAAATTCTGTTCAAATTTCACATTTTAAACACGCTGAGAAGAAGTGACAAAAAGACTGACTAATATAAGAACTACTTTTCTGAACATGTTTCTACAGATCTTAACTGCAGGGTTGGCAGTTTGCATGCAAAATAAGATAGGATATTTAGTTGTTTATGAAGGCAATTACAGTACTTAAAAATTGTGTAACCATAGTTCATTCAGCTTAGTTCATTCAGTTATGGTTGTGCTCTTTGTGTCTGCTTTCACCTCTCCCTACCCCTGGTCTGAACTCCCTCACCCTGCCCCAGAAGTCTCAATTAAGTCAGATTCAGCATTTTTCAAGTTCCCACTCTAGTCTTATCAAGGCTCAGCTGGTCTGAGCCAAATATTACATTAATTCGGTCCATATCACAGAGACACCAAACTGTTAGTTCATTATACAACCCAATTAGTACTGCCTGTTTAAATTAAAGACCAAGGTTAAAGTGCATATGATAGGTTTTCATGTTTTTCTAATTATTAGTTGATTTGGTGTCATCATACCTGTGGTAAATATGTATCATAGTTTTAGATCAGTTAAGGGGCAGTTTTGGGGGTAAAAGTTTAATAGAAAAGTACAAAATGCAACAGTTAGCGGGTTAGCAATATCCATTTATGCAGTGGATTTATAGAATTACCTCTACGTACGTCATAACTACTGCATAGATCCAAACATATAAATATACAATGGTGTTAACAATATTTTAGTAAAATGTGGAGTCTAATCTTCCATATGCACTTTCTCGTCTTTTAGGTAACATCATTGGCTCAGGGATTTTTGTCAGTCCAAAAGGCGTCTTGGAGAATGCCAGTTCTGTGGGTGTGGCTCTTTTCGTGTGGATCATCACTGGAGTCATCACGGCCATTGGGGCGCTGTGCTACGCTGAACTGGGCGTCACCATCCCCAAATCTGGAGGAGACTACTCTTATGTGAAGGACATCTTTGGTGGTCTGGCTGGGTAAATATAAATGACATTATGTATTGTATTATGTTATTATATTACAATACACATAAGGTGGGCTTATTTCTATTATGCAGGGGATGTTCTATATGTGTCTCTATGGTAGAATTATCCAAATTTACCATGTAGACACAATGCTCACATCAGCAAACATAGTGAAAAAAGTTTTAAGACAGTCTGAAAACTCAATAAAAATAGTTTCAATTATTGATTTAAACAGCATATTTTCAGGAGCTTG